>JAOWBR010175824.1:0-20034 GCA_028571145.1 Dionaea muscipula
CCACTAATTCACACACATTTAACAAAATCAATCAAAATCAACGAGAAAAATTAATTACTACAAACAATGTTATAAACTTTCGGTAATCCTATCATTTTTGTGCTGAAATCATCCCTCGAACTCATCTTGCAGACTTGCTCCATATGTGCCTTTCAAATTTTTTTTTCTACCCTTTTTGCCTCTTTGAAATCCACGAGACTTCCTTGACAAATACGAAAATGAATCTTCGCAAAGCTGATTAGGAAGAATATAATGCACTCCTCCACCTCTTCCCACTCTCGCTCTCCCTCTCACAGTCTCCTCATCAATTCAAGAACCTTCTTCGATTCTTCTCCAATCTGATTCAAACCCTCTGCCTCTAACTCTCTACCCTCTGCCTCTCACTCTCTCTAGGGTTTCAGATCTCCACCCTATCCGATTCATTGATCTCTCTTGATCTATCAATGGCGGAGGACCTTCTCAACTCTACAGCACAGCAGCCGCCGACTCCATCGGCGGCAGCATCGCTGGGCCACTCGGTGATTCCAATTGTCAACAAGCTGCAGGACATCTTCGCACATCTAGGGAAGAATCCGATGTTTGACCTTCCTCAGGTCGCCGTCGTCGGCAGCCAGAGTAGCGGCAAGTCCAGTGTCCTCGAAGCTCTCGTCGGCCGCGACTTCTTGCCCCGTGGTTCTGATATCTGTACTCGTCGGCCGCTCGTTCTTCAGCTCGTTCAGAATAAGAGGAAGGCCGATGGGAGTGAAGACGAGTATGGCGAGTTCCTGCACCATCCTGGCATGAAGTACCGCAATTTCGATGAAATTCGCCAAGAAATTCATGTTCGTGTTCTTGTTTTCTTTTATACTGTGGTTGGATAAGTGGAATCTAATTATTTATGGATCTATCTATTTGTTATACGTTGAGTTACTCAAATTGCGTGTTTGTTTCCGCTGGATTGAAACATGGTTATTTCTGCTCTCCATTGTCTGAGATGTGATGTCTGATTTTTATAGTTTATGTCCTGAGAGTGGAAGTGTGGAAAGAAAAAAAAAAAATGGAGGTGGAGAGTAAGCTATGCAAGTGTCATTGCACCTTCACTAACAGGTTTTGAAGTCAATGATTCCCAGGCTCCCGCCTTTGGTTTTAGTGGAATGCAGTAGAGGGGAATTTGAAATCAAAGCTGGTTATAAGAGTGGAATGTTCATTTCTTTTCTTCAAGTCAAAAGCGGTTGTTAGTTAATCCTTCTTTTTGTGTAAGTATGTGTTAGTAAGAAAGCAGCTCATACTTTATTGTTGGTTTAATACCAGTTCGTTAAATAGATAACAGCAAAAACAACTCACTTTTAAGAAGTTATCAGTTGGGAAAAGAGGAACAGCAATTGAACATGGACTCAACTTAACTAGAGCAACGTGTAGAAGTGGGTGCACTTGTAATTGTACTGGTGGAGGATGCCAAGTTGTAGGTGGTGGCACAGAATAAGGTGAGGGGCTTAAATCTAATGATAGAAGCGATTTAGATCTTTTAATTGGTTATAATTATTGTTGTCTTCATCAGGAGGCTCTGGAGTCTCCTCATGGAGGTTTTCGAATATTTACTTATTCCATTGTAATAAGGTCGAAATTCCTCTAAACTTTGTTTGGCTTCTTTGGACTCGATATCTAGTTTAAGGTTCTGTCAGTGTGATAGAAAGTGCACATTTTTTGTACTTCCAATGGCTTATGCCATGTTGTAAACATATGAGTGTGCGGCCTTTTTCATTAGATGTCGTTTGGGTGTCTCTTCAGATATGCTATACAAGATTTCTATCGCTGAAAGTGTTTTTTTCTTTGCTCAAGGGAAGCTGGTTTTGATTTCTCATCTCAAACATTTATGCTCAATTTTCTAAAAATTGTGGTCCATTTCCTTCGGTATTGGCACATGGTCATGCCTTATGCTTCAATCTGTGCCCCGGAGACCTTTTGAGCCTAGTGTAATACTAGCAAATTTAAACCAGTTTCCGTGTTTACTCAGGTTTACTTTCATAGTTCGTCTCAGGAAATTTGGTCTTGTTGTTGCCACCCTATTGCTATGCTTCCAGATGTATCAAGCATGACAATATTCTTATGGTGAGAGGCTGCTTGATAATTTGGTTACTATCATCACAATCAAGAGCCCATTTACTAGCTGCAGCACTAGACTGAGAAAAATTAGAAGAAATTCAAATCTTGATTATAAGTCTGGTGATGACTTCTGATGCATGAAATGAATGTGCTGCTGGGGAGTTTTTCCTTCTACCTTCAGAGCCTAGAGTTTTTCCTTCTACCTTCAGAACAAACTGTTGATTTAGATGCTTAAAATGTCTTTTTGACCGGCCATCACATGAGCCAATGCTATTTGATTGAATCTATCTCAGCTTGTAATTTGCTTTTATTTCTCAATCACAAAGTTCTCATTTGTTGTATAATGTCGTAAATTGATTTAGAATGAGACAGACAGAGAGGCAGGAGCAAATAAAGGTGTTTCAGACAAGCAGATTAGACTGAAGATTTTTTCACCTAATGTTCTTGATATCACTCTGGTAGACCTTCCAGGCATAACAAAGGTTCCTGTTGGCGACCAGCCTTCTGATATTGAAGCGAGGATACGTACAATGATTATGTCCTACATTAAAGTTAAAAGTTGTTTAATTCTGGCCGTTACCCCTGCAAATTCTGATTTAGCCAACTCAGATGCTCTACAGATGGCTGGAAATGCTGATCCCACTGGTAAGTTGTGTTAAAGTTTAAAATGAACTGTTATACTGATCTAGATATCTTTTTGGCACGTATAGATGCAAATTTACATAAACGTATTATGTGCTTCTGTTTTTCAGGGGACAGAACCATTGGAGTCATCACAAAGGTGTGATTCAGAATTTCCTTACCTGCAGTTTTCTTTACCATTAATATTTTTGTATTTTCTGATCAGTTATCTAATTGTGCTTCAGCTGGACATTATGGACAGAGGCACTGATGCTCGCAATTTTTTACTCGGGAAAGTAATACCCTTGAAGCTTGGTTATGTAGGTGTTGTAAATCGTAGTCAGGAGGTATATTTCCATATAAACCTTAGCTGAAGTGAATACTCATTAACTTGAACCGAGTCTTTTGGTTTCTCATATATGATTATTGGTAGTACACTCATACTATATACTGTATCCCATCCTCAATCATGTACTTCATTGCTTTAGCTGCATCCAGTTGGCACAAAATGTTTTTTTTCCTTTGTGTGGTATTCTTCGTATTCATTCGTATGATTTCATGCGATGGTTTATTTTGGTCCGGTCCTCAATATATATCCCATAGAGTAACTTTGACGTTGATCTTGAAGGCTGCTTCATATGCAATCAGTATGTGCTTGCTATACGAGTATTTTGCTTCATGCAAGTTTGTTTCATGTAGAGAGACGGGGGCACAAATTCAATGCCAGAATTATTGCTTATGAACTGTAATTTTTCTTTGGTCATATGTTAGACAGAATTTTCAACTCCTTGTATTGTGGGTATACTAAGTTGCTGCACTTTCCTTGAATGAACATTGGAGCATTTCATCACTTTTTCTTGTTGACGGCGTCCAAGTTTGCATGTCATGTCAGTGTAAAGTTTACCAAGTTTTTGAATGAATTGACCTATCTAATGATAACATCACTAATGAAACAATGCAGAGATGTCATGTTGCAAAGTTGGTGTTTTGGTTTTATTTTAGAGTTACATCTTGATTATCAAAGTATGTATAAACAATTTGATTGAGGATTCATATTTTTGGTTGATATTGATTTAAGCAGTGCATGCCCTAGGTCTTTACTCATGAAATAGGTACTTGTTTTTGTTCAACAGGATATTATGCTGAAGAGGAGTATAAAGGATGCATTGGTGGCGGAGGAGCAGTTCTTCCGTTGTCGCCCGGTACGAATACATGGATTTGCTACGCTTGGGGCCGACTCTCATAATCTCTTCAATCTGATAGGTTTTCTGTATTACTTTTGCTGCGTAGGTGTACAGTGATCTTGCAGATCGATGTGGGGTCCCCCAGTTGGCAAAAAAGTTGAATCAGGTAGGATGCTGCCGGACTTCCAATGCTGTGTAATTTGAATAATAGATGTTAGATCTGCTGTTAAACAGTTGTTGCTTCTGCAGATTTTAGTGCAACATATCAAAGCAGTGCTTCCTGGTTTGAAAGCCCAGATAAGTGCTCAACTTGTTTCCGCTGCAAAGGAGCATGCTAGCTATGGAGAAATTGTTGAATCCAAGGCATGAAACACATGCTTCTTTTCTTGTCTCAGTGAGAACAATGTTTTGGCTCTCTCTCTCTCTCTCTCACACACACACACTTGTTTAGTAAGTTGTTTCAATTTGAAGCATCTCTTATCATCGTCATTGTCATCATCATCATCATCCCGACCACAACCCACTAGGTGGGGTCGACCACATGTATCCACTAGAACACATGTACAGAAGATCCAACAAATATAATACACTGGCTATCGGTTGCCTAACATGTATTTTGAAGTTTCTCTTATACCGGTGGTAATTTGTTCCCCTTGATTTTGTTAAATGATTTTTTGATGTTAGTGTTTTGTTAAGACCCTTAGTTCAACATTTTATGAGCCATGCCCTATTATATGAGAAACAATAGCATGAATTTGTTTTTTGTTCAACTTGAAATTCTACAGGCTGAAAATATTTTTCGGGGAAGTAGTCTATGAGCCACATGATTTGTTAGTCATACCTTCTCTGCTTGACTTGCCTTTTAATTTGAACTTATTATATATTCCCGAGATAATTCATCTATTCCATTTTGTACAATTCACAAAGATGTTAAATGTGAGTCTTTTTGCAGGATTTCTTGTGTGTTATGCGTGATGGAACAAGCATAACATTGACTAGTACTGCCAGAACATCAATAGCCTATTTACATTTTCTGTGAACCAATTGTCGCTTTACTGTTTTTTATTTTGGTTTGTTCATCTCCTTTCTTTCTCATTTGAGTTTTGCACCCTCATGTTTTTGCACCTAAGTTTACGCATATCTCATAAGGGTCGTGGCTGCTTTGTTTACTGCATTACCTTATCCGCTGTAGCAGCCTTGGTGATGATTAAAGTTGTTATTTGTTTTACTTAATTGTTTTTTCTTGTGAATAGGCTAGTCAGGGAACCGTTATCCTAAACATCCTCTCGAAATATTCTGAGGGTATGTGCGGCTAAGCTTTCTGTTTCTGAATTTTGTTTTATCGCTTGAGTGTCTATTTCAGCATTTTATTGATGCATGAAATATCTTGTTGCCAACAGCTTTTTCCTCGATGATAGAAGGAAAGAATGAAGAGATGTCAACATCTGAACTGTCTGGTGGAGCACGAATCCACTATATTTTCCAGTCAATATTTGTTAAGACTTTGGAGGTGTGCTCAATCACCCATCCCCCTTTTTTCAACTTGTCGGAGAATGCAGGTGAAAGGATTGCCCCGTCACCGTAGGAATGTTGTCTAACAAACTTTTTCCATGTAGCAGACCCACCAATCAGAGAAGGCTTAGCTTCAATTGCATATTATTTTAGTGGATTTCTTCATTCAGATGGAAGTGCACATGTTTGTTATGCTACTTCGTCAGTTCTGTAAAGTTAATTTGATCTTGCAGGAGGTCGATCCATGTGAGAATCTGAGCGACGATGACATCCGAACTGCCATTCAAAATGCATCTGGTCCAAAATCGGCATTATTTGTTCCAGAAGTAGGTTTATTGTGTTTATCTGATCTTTTTTGTTGAGATTTTCTAATTTATCTACCTGGAATTTGTTTACTTTCTGTTTTCATTGCTACTTTAATGTACTTTTAACGGATTGAAAATAACAAGGTGGAATGAAAGTGGGAATTGTTGGAGTGAAAATAACATTTCCCCCTTTAACTTTCTAGTTATGTTATAGGACTAGAGGTTGCTCGTGTTTTCGGCACGATAAACATTACTCTCTCTTGAATCAGTTAAAAATATACATTAATAATTTTTTGCATAATTAATATCGATATAAAATTATATAATATAATATAAGGAGTGGATAATGATTGTGGATATATTATAGATAAAACATTTTAAATTATAACCATATTCTAGTCTTATTTGGATAGTAAAAAAAATTAAAAAATTTTGAAAATAACTTTTATTAAAAATATTATTAAAAATTTAGGGGCTGTTTGGTTTGTCTGTTTTCAATTTTCAGTTTTTAGTTTTCAATTTTCTATTTTCCGTTTTCAGTTTTCAGTAAAAATAGAAAACATACTTGATTTATAATTTATAATTTGTAATTTATAATTTATAATTTATAATTTACTGACCTTGAGCGTTTTTCGGGTTTTGGATGTTTTGAGAATTTCTACTGAAAATACAGAAAATAACTTTTTATCGTTTTGTGCATTTTGAAGATTTTGAACTGAAAACTGTTTTCTCTTTTCAGAAAACGGAAAATTCAAACCAAACACTTTTTCTGTTTTCTGCAAAACAGAAAACACAGAAAACAGAAAACTGTCCAAACCAAATAGGGCCTTAACTTTTATAAAAATATTTATAATTAATATTAATATATAAGGTTAAGTTATTAGAAAGATAAAGATAAAATATAAATGAGGTTATAGATTTATAGGTTTGTGATGTGATGTTTATAGAAAAATTGTGATGTGATGTTTATAGGAAAATTGTGATGTTTATAGAAAAATTGTGTTTTGTAATATAGATTTCTTTGAGAGTGTTTTTCTTCACGTTCTTCAGAATATGATTGACTCCATCTTGAAATTTAGGTACCTTTTGAGGTTCTTGTGAGAAGACAAATAGCCCGTCTATCAGATCCTAGTATTCAATGTGCAAGGTTTATATATGATGAGTTGATAAAGGTAGGTGATCCCTGACATTGTTTGGATGGCCATCTTTTCTTTTCTTTTCTGTTTCATCCATGTACTACATATTCACAAAATTGATGTTATGTAGATGAGCCATCGCTGTCTACCCAGTGAACGTCAGCGATTTCCTATTCTGAGAAAGCGCATGGATGAAGTTATAGGGAATTTTCTCAGAGAAGGGCTTCAGCCTGCAGAGGCAATGATCGGACATATCATTGAGATGGAGGTATCTAAGATCTAGGGCTCAAAACTTATATGCCATACATTTTAGTTTTGATAATGAAATTAAGGAGTCAGGGATTGGAAAAAAATGCCCTTCTTGTGTTAGTTGATTATTTATGCAGTGACTGCTCTATGTACTCAATATTGTTGATATTCCCATTCTTGTATTAACAGATGACGTCTTACTAGATATCCTTGCCATTTCTGTCTTGACATAAGGACTGATGTAGTGCTACCCTTTTTTTTGGGAGGAGGGACACTGGTAGAATTAGTATACCGTCATCAAATAGAATTTAGGTAGGCCTGTATAATACCCACTAATTGCTCCCTTAGGTTGCTATATACCCACTAATTGCTCCCTTAGGCAGATAGCAACCTATTAATTTGGTTGGAGCTTTATTCATCCCCTATGGAGGACAAGAATTTGTCTATGCTGTCAAGCAATTTTCCACTGAGCCGTCTTGAAAGTTGGTGGTGTTTCAATTTCTTCATGTTTTGTCATGGAATTGGATCCCACTTGTTTTCAAGTAGTAGTTCCCTGGAGCAGTCTGCAAACTGTGATGCAGAATTTGAGGTTTTGTTGTCACCTTCAGGTTTATTTCACCTCCAGATCTAGTTTCTTGCGTCCATTCAGAGAAGAGGAAATTTTTTTGATTGTACGATATTTTGGGCACATTCTGGGTTACGTGTTACAATTTGGGATATTTATTCTGCATCATTTTGATATGAAAATGTAAAAAATTCTGAACCTGCATTCAAAATTTACAGAAACATGGTAGGATGTTTCCACCATACATGTTAGGATGATGTGGCATGACTGTGACCCTGAGACTCAGACTCCGTTCTGTGCCAGTCAAGTTAGGATTTTGGAGTTGAACTATTTTGGATTATAGAGGTTCTACATTTGCCTTTTGGTCCTTTTCTCTCTCTCTCTTTTTTTGTTGGAAAGTAATTCACATAGGCATGCAAACCACAAGAACAAACTTTCACAATTTTAGATTCCTAGTTTTTTCTGGATTGCTCTTAGATGTACTATGCGAATGGTACTTTTGCAATTTAACTGTCTTAGTTTCAGAAACAATCATTTTGGTGCTAACATTATGGAGATGTTTTTGTGTACCTGGGGTGAAGTAAACAGATTTCAAGTACCTAACTAAATCCAAGTATCATCACAAGAAGGTGGAAGAACTTTACTACATTGACTAAGTTCGTTATTCAATTTTTGATTTGGGAAGTTATCCTGTCGAGGGTTCTAGTGGCTTGCAAATCATTGCGGAGGAGAAATTATGATACTTTCTCGAGTATTAGGATGGCTTATTAGTTATCTATTATTATTTTGATGAAGAGCCCTGTGATTGCTTCTGAGTAATTTTTCTGGCTTGTTTTTTTTTTATTGTTATTCTTATATAGTTATAGAAATTATTCATATCTAGACACATTGCTTACATATGCATATTATCATAAGTGTGATTTTCATTTCACTTGCTACCTATTTGATTCACTTGAGACTTTGAAACCCAGTAGACCATATTCTGCTTTGTAGAGTTACATTTTGGTTTTGTCCTTGTAGATGGATTACATAAATACTTCCCACCTTAACTTCCTTGGTGGGAGCAAAGCAGTAGAAATGGCCTCTCAACATGTCCGGAGTTCTAGAGCTCCAACTTCTCTTCCAAAACATAAGGTGAGTATCCATGTCTAGTGTATTATGGGGAAATGTATATCCTTGTTTGCTACATTTTATTGAGTTTGTTTTGTCTATCAGGATGGAGTGGATGACAAGGTAAATGGATCTGAAAGAGGTGTCAAGTCTCGAGCTCTTCTTCCACGGCTGGCAAATGGAGTCATTAGTGAACAGGTCAGGCAGTTTATCATCCCAATGAATACACGAGCTTTCCTTTCTTCCTCGGCGACCTCTTTCCCTTCACAATGTTATATCCTCTGCTGCTCTAGTCCTGTTAATTATATCTTAGCCTACATCTTTTTTAAATTGGCCAACTTGTCATGTTATTGTTTTAGTGTGATCCTTATTCTTTATCTTGTATTTGCTTGGTAAATTAGGTTATCCGGCCTGCAGCAGATGTCGAAAAAGGTACACATCCAGATCAGTCTTTAGTCCTCTTTCTACTTATTTTTCCCTATGTCAATATGAAATGGATTTAGTCATTTTGTATTTATTTTGACAAAAAAGTTATAGGGGTGGGTGGGAGGAGGCATTGAATTGTGGCAACTGCTATATACTTTTTTGGGAATGATCCAAATAGGGGACTATATTTATTTACACACAGAAGTTCATGCTCCTACATATTTGAGAGCCTCTTTGGAAGGTATTGAAGTTACTTCTGATTGTTTGATGACGTTGAAGCAGGCGCTGGTACAAATTCCAGTTGGGGCATACCATCCATTTTTGGTGCATCCGACTCTCGCAGTTCTACCAAAGAGCATGCACCAAACATGTCATTCCATGAACCTGATGCTTCTCCTGGTATTGAACATGGGCTTTCTATGATCCACTTAAGGGAGGTAATGTGAAACTCCTAATAATAGGCAATGGCTCATATTTTGCTTAGATTGATTATTGTTGCTGACTTCAGTACAATATTTTATTGCTTTGAAGCCCCCAATGATCTTGAGGCCGTCTGACTCCCATTCAGAAAATGAGGCTATTGAAATTATGGTGATGAAATTGTTGTTGAAGTCATATTATGACATTGTAAGGAAGAATGTGGAGGACTTGGTGCCTAAAGCAATTATGCATTTCCTGGTAATTTTATCGTTCACGTTTACTTATGATTAAGCATAGTTCTCTCATCTCGTTTTTTATCCTTTGCTTAATGAGTAATAGCTAGTCATTTACCCATTTTTTTTTTTAGCTATGAATACTTGGTTGATAGTTTTCACTATCCTCTCTTAGTCATATACTGTGTGGGTTGTGGCCCTGGAGAATTGCAGATATGTTGTGGGAAGAACACATTATGGTTTTATCGTCACTGTGACTGGACATTAATAGGCCGTACTGGAGTTTGCCAAATTTCTTTTGCTGAGAATTGTAAATAATTTCTATGGAAGTGTTGCATGTTTCTCCTGTGGCAAGGTTTGGTGAACGCATTGGTCACTGTAAGGCTTGGGAATGACATATTTGTGGAGGGTGTGGATGCAAGCGAGTGGGTATTTGTTGAAAGGACTTCTTTTTCTCCAACCAATGGAACTTGACCAAATACATTCATGCCCAAGGATTGTAGCTTAGCTTACACACCATTACTATTGGTTACTTTAGATCTGCACTTCCTTGGCTGCCAAATGGATATCTTGCTCATTTTCCATTGTCGCATGGGGTGGGGTCAGATGTGATGATCCAGATCAAAAGTGAAAGCAACTTCAGAAACTGTCATCTTTCTCTTCAATTACAGAACCTCACCTTTTCGGTGGTTTAATAGTGGTCTTTCTGAACTCATAAGGTCATGAAATGATGTATTGTATTGTTTATGTTGGCGTTGAACTCAAAAGTTTCCAATTTCAATTCATAACTTCTACCCATTATACTTTGGTGCAGGTAAATCACACAAAAAGGGAACTGCATAATGTGTTTATCAAGAAGCTTTACAGGTGATTAATGAAACCATGCTCATAGATGGACTTGTTGATAGTTTTTGTGAACCTTTTGAGTTCTTTATCTTGTCATATGGAAACCTTACAACTGGAGCTGCATCATGCAAAATTTTGATGGTCTTTGATTTTTATGAACCATGTAGGGAGAATCTTTTCGAGGAGATGCTGCAAGAACCTGATGAAATGGCGACGAAAAGGAAGCAGATCCGAGAAAAATTGCGTATACTTGTCCAGGCCATCCGGGTGCGTACGTCTATGTGCTATCAAATACCTAGTATTCCTATTCAATTTATATTTGCAGTAGTCGCTCTAATCCGAGTTAAGGGGATTTAGTTTCCTACATAGTTGTCTGGAATTCTGCTTCTAGTATGGCCTATGTGAACTTTAAAACTGCAATTTTGATTTCTTACCCTTTTGGAACTTGTAATCTGTAGTAGAATGTCAATATGTACATGACTGAAAAGAGATGGAAAGAGGAGGAAATTTGATAGAAAACTAGAGCTCTGTTAGTAAAATTCGCGTATTTTTAAAATGGCGTATTATATATCTGTAAAATACGTGTTTAATATACGTTTTTTACATAAATTTACATACTAATTCAATCTATCCGTATTTTAATATTCGTATTATTCCTGAATTTGCTAACTAAGAACTAGAGAACGTTGTGTAGCCTTTAGTTGCCAAGATCAAGAAGCAGAAAATATACAATGCTATAAGAACTAAAAGGGAGTCCATATAGGAAAAAGGATATCATGATTTCAGACTAGCTTATGCCATATACGTGGAGTATGTAAGCACTGATTGATTGGCACAAGGAAAGGTAAGTGTAATGATTGCAGAGTGCAACTACCATGGGTAGAATTGGGAAGATTGAACTGGTAATATTACTGTGAGGCCCCACATCTGTCCTTTCCGACAATTCCTTGCTACTTGACACCGGCCATGGCTGTGCATGAAATGAATGTTTACACTAGGGCGTATGGTTTGTCACTGTAAATCATTTTGTGAAGTAAACTTGCATCGCCTGCACAAGGTAGTCTACAATTTAACCAGATGCAAATGGGAATTCCTGAAAAATGGCCAACTCTTAGATATTTTTAAATTGCTGATTCATAGTCTCCGTCGCTTTTGTTTTTTTTCCATCTGTGTAGGTATTGGATGAATTGCCATTAGAGACCGACACAGTGGAAAAGGGTTATAGTCTGGCAACTGATGCCACTGGGTTGCCCAAAATTAGTGGGCTTCCAACGTCTTCTATCTACTTCAGTGGCAGCATTTCAGGTGACCCATACACGAAATCTACCAAAAATACCAAGTCCCGTAAATCATCTCATTCGGGAGAACTTAAATCACCTCTATATTCGAGCACAGATTCTAATGGAAGTGGACGTATTTCTCTACCAGGTTTATACTAGCCCATCCATATATAGCCTGCCTGGTGAAATTGTTGGCTATGAAAAGTTCTGGCTGGTTCTTTTTGATCGCTCAGTTGTCAATATTGGCTCTCCAATTCAAAACGAGCTTGGGCAATTATGGCTTTTGATGAGGCCTGATCTCCTGTATTAGTTTCTGAATCTCCTGCCTTAATTTCCTCGAGTAATTCCCAGTGATTAGCAGTGCTGTTCCTCGAATCGATGAAAAGGAGAGAGGAAAGAAGGTACCTATTTTTAGTATGAAAAAAAGATTATCGTGTGCAGTTTATAAAATTCTTTCTACGTAGATCAGTTTTGCTACGTACTAACGATTTGCGTGCTGGTTCCAGTGATAAGAACAGTTTTAATCATGCCCTGTCTACAGAAAATGTATATTTTCAACGTCATGCAATTGAGACGGATTATATGGAATCAAACCCCTGCAGGTTCGCTATGTAATAATGCCATTTTTTGTTGATATTGATATACTTCACCTGCATGGCAAACGGGGATTTTGAGTGCTACTAACAATAGGTTGGTGACAAGGAAAGTGTTTTTACATTTATATATATATAATATATATACATATCAACTATGTTATTGGCCTCCTTGGTCAGATTTTGTTAGAAGTGAACCGCGTCGTATGTAAATGAGAGTTGTGGTAAATATGCATGTAAATGTAGGTTTTCTGATTTGGGAAATCATTGCGGGCATGTAATAGTCATTAAAGGTGAATACTTTAGCACATGTTTTTGAATTTTTTTATGATTTTTTTGTAACAATAGCTTATTATTGTTTTTTATTTTTAAAAATGATAAAATTTACAAAAATATCCTACCAATTCTGTTATAAAAATAGTAAAATATAGTACACTATTGTTCGATAAAAAAGTCAAAATAATAAAATATAATATACTATTGTTTGATCAAAAAATTAAAAAAACAAAGATCAAAAGATAAAAAAAAAAGACCAATGAAAGAGATGTTTGTACCCGAAGTAGGTCTTTAAAAGAAACTTAGCCTCAACCAAGAGCTTATTTGAACACATTATTAATGGCGACAGGTTGGAGCCATCAGAGCATTCTGTAGCAATATAAGAGAGAATTGGTAGTAACCTCGTAGTTACGAAAGGATAAACTCACGGGCACTTGTTACCAAAGAGGAAAAAAAGAACCTCATAGTTATCTAGGAGTGAAAGAGAAACATATCAGGGGCTTTGCTAGTGCCGAACCCATCACCACCATTTGCCTGTTGTAGGCAATGCAGAACTCAGGACAACAGACACAAGCAGCACTTTATGAAACAAGAAAAATGAATTTTTTTTTAAAGATGATAGCACAAAACTCTTTGCATTAGAAATTCACAGTTATGATACATGGGCATGGCAGCGGAGCAAATGAGGAGTCTCAATTCAGTATTCGGTAATCGCAGCTGAAATGTCACCATCATCTGAGGATCCAATATCAGCAGTGCCCACAGCATCGTCTGAGGTGATGGCATCTTGCATACAAAGGGATACCGATGAGAAGGATTTCAGGCAAGAAAAGAGACTCGATAAATAATTCAGGTTTACCCTCACCAACTCATCATGTGCATACCTGGGCTTATATGCTCACACCCTTTCATGATGGAGATTGGTGCAGCGATATCCCTCAGAACACCCTGTAAATAAGATATACTTGGTGCGGTGAACAGCTGAAGTAGAGTAGCTGAACTCATCTCACATACATAAAACAATTTCAAGATCAGAACTGAACACTGAACCAAAACAATTCTGGTATGCTTTTTTTCAAATGAGAGCAGAACGGTTGTAACATCCAGGCCGCGGGGCTCACATCCCTGCCAACCACATCTTAAAAATCATTCAACCATGTACCCACTACACCAAACCTAACCTAACCGGTCCGCTCTGATACCTATAACGTCTTGGATCCAGAGCTTGCCAACCAAACCTTAACACACTTTTTTTATCCTCTAACCCGAAAATATTAAACATTATTGACAGAGATAAAACTCATCATCATCATCTCGACCTTTATCTCACTAGGTGGGATCAGCCACATGAATCCGTCTTCACCGTGATTAAGGGAGTGTATATCATAACGAGTCGTAAAAGTTTTAAGTTCGCTCTAATAATTTTATTCCATATTTTCTTAGGTTTTTCTCTTGCCCTCTTTCCTTTAACAATCACCGCATCTCCTCTTCTCATCGAAGCCTCCAGCGGTCTCCCTACCACGTGTCTAACCCATTTTAGACAAATTTTTCTCATCTTATCCTTGATCGGAGCGACTCCTACCAGCCGACATATCTTCGTGTTATGCTTTTTATCCTTTAAGGTCATTCTTTGCATCCATTGAAGCATAATAGTTGTCCTATAAAACTTTCATTGAAGTCTATCAGTATCCTTTTATCGCATAAGAACTCAGCTTTTCATCTCCACCTCTACTAACCCATATTAATCATATGAGTAGCGTACTCATTAATCTCCACATCATAATTAATATGAGACCCTAAATATTTGAATCTATTGTACATTGAAATTTCGGCCCCTCTAATGACCACTGACTTCTCCACCGAGCCGGAAGACGAGAACACTAAAACAATATTTTAAATACTCAATTTTTCTCTTATTAATTATTAACCCTTTAGCCTTTAACACCTCCGTTCATCTCTTTAGTTTGCTTTTAATTCCCTCCCAGATTCGTCTATAAGCATAATATCATCTGTAAATAACATAATCAATTGAGATATATCCTCTTGAACATGCTTCGTAATTTCATCCAAAACCATATAGAAGAGATACAGGCTCAACACTGATTTCTAATGTACCCCACTGTAATAGGAGAAGAGATACAGGCTCAACACTGATCTCTAATGCACCCCATTGTAATAGGAAAACTCTCTGATTCTCTACCTATTGTTGTAACCCTTAACGTCGCCCCGACGTACATGTCCTTAATGACATCAAAATACTTTTTGTTGTCTCCTTTTTTTTTTTTCCAATATCCACCATACTATCTCTCGAGGCATCCTATTATATATTTTCTCCAAATCAATAAATATCATATGAAGGCCTCAAGTGCAGCGAGGCAACAGGAGTCCTAAAGCCTAGGTGTGTAGGCGAAGGCATGCGCCTCACCGAAGTCAAGCGCACTTATTCATAGATGATAATATATGACTCGTATACATGGTATGTATTGTCACAATTCATATAAATAAACTATAAGACACAAAATTCTTCAACAAAAGGTATCATAATACTATTGTAATATCCATCATTGTTTTTCTTCGCATAAAAAAAACATACCAATATGGCACTAGTATTATAATACTACTATTATTTTGAATTCAAAAAATGTCATCAAATATAATTATCACTCTCATCTTCTAGTAAGCAAACATCGGCATTACCAACACCATCCCCATTTGGTGATTTGTAGCCATCGTCATCTTTTTCTTCTTCTTCCATTTCTTGTCTAAAGGGTGGCCTTTGTGAGCTAGCAACACTTGAACTAATATCTCTTCCTCCATGCCCACTTGAACACCTTATCGTCTTCCCCCTTAATGCACTTGATTGCCTCAAAGTCCCTAACCCTCTTATATCTTGCCATTGTTAGTTATTCTATAAACATTTTTCTCGCCCTCTAGTTCCAAATTTTGTATAAAACTCGTTCTAAGCATTCTCTCTAGCTTCCCCAACAGCTTTTCTAGCTAATCTCTTAGCTATCTTATACTCCTTAAAAGAATCTTCTGACCGACATTCTTGTCATTGTTTAAACCATTTTTTCTTAAACTAAAATCGATTTTATACCTCTTCACCCCACCACCACCGTTCTCCTTTGCCCACACTTCCACCCTCAGATTCTCCAAACAATTCTCTGTACCTCAATAATACTATCTGTCATTCGGTTTCATTCCATGTTTACATCTTCTATAGCCCCTATCATCCATAAACATCGATCATCCAACTTTTTGTGCATTTCCATTACCTTATCCCCTTTCAATGCCCACCAATGTAATTGTTTATCCTTCACCTTAGTTTTCGACTCCTCTAGGTTTTAAAGCATACATTCATCACTAAGAGTTTGTGCTGTGTGGTGAGGCTTTCCCCAAGGATATTACAATCCTTGTAAGCTGTATAATGAAACTCATTACACTTATATTTAATCTTAATCTCTTCCTACCAACCAATGTGGGTTGAGGCATCATAAATCTTTTTACTACGAAGGTCCCTATTTTAACACATCTACATTCCCCCCTTCTGAAGGGGAGAATACATTTTAGCACATTACAATCAATATTTCAATCGGGAAATGAAAGCAATATTATCTTGGAAACTCTCGTTAAGATTGGCTCAAATAACCATGGTTGGTTTTTGTTCCCACAAGACCACATATACATCTACTAGACATGAACCAAAGAATTGAGAATTTCCAATACCAAAAAAGAAAAAAGATTGTAGGAAGTGATCTTCATCGGTGTCTTCATTTCAGTAGCAATTCACCCAAATCAAGCAGAGTCAAAGACTATATGAATGCTCAAAAAGCAGATAGGCTGCTGTAATTGCTTCTCTCAGTGACAAGTTTAAGCAATCCAGTCTAGTAAAGAAATTCTTCACCTGGCAACCAACTTTTCGATGCTCACAGCAAACTCTACGTACTTCTTTCCTACTCAACCACCTACAACGTCTAGATTTGATGAATAATTAATAATGAATCTAAAAGGACCATGTTTCTCAAAACACTTGTCAAGGGATGCACCAAACATCTAGCAGAAATCTGTAATTTCATAAGCCTTGCAGATAGAACAAAATACAGAAAAACAGAGTCATGGAGGTTACAAGTAGATGTAGCAAAATAGCAAGAGTAAAAACATTACTGCAATAACATATTTGGATTATTCTGATAGAGAAATCAGGAAAATGGGATGACCAAACCAAAGATATAGTTACCTTGTTAGCCCACTTAAGCCCACATGCATTGCAGAGTGTCCTAGGGCCAGCTGGCCCTCGACGCATCATAGGGGTTGATTTTGAACTAATTCCACAATGGTTACATCTGCTTGAGTCACCAAGCAAAAGATAACAATAAACAGCCAGTCGACAAATCTTTCATTATGATCAAAAGTCCATAGCACAGGGAACTGAAGCTAAGATCTAGCACGGCACAACATGCAGCACGTGAAATCAAGGGTCTGATACTTTTGCCATCAGATATCAAGAAAATCAGCACTACAATTACTCACGTAGTTTCACGTAGGCTTCCATCTTGTCCACCATCCTGTGATGCACACCACTCAGAGGAGGCTGGGCCAGCTCCGTTCGAGAATGCGTTGGATGACACAAACTGCCCCTTCTTCCGTTGCATCCTGACTCACCAATAAAAGCATGTCAAATGCCAACATCTATGAGGTGTCTAGAAAGTCAATGGAACAAATTGGAGAACGCCAAGGGAATTCAACGATGCCTAATAAGCTGTCAACGCAAATTTCCGGCAGATGATTCAACCCCTTCATTCCACTGCACCCTCCTAGCTTTTATCATATACCCCTTCTTCCTACAGACCTATTCAACCAAATGTATCAATGGAAGTAGGAGTTCGGGTTTCCACAGAACAACCAAGACTAGCAACTAGTTCAGATGCAAATAAAGAAAATCTACTTCAGGAACAAGTGGGAAAGAAATTTGACGGGTCCTTCATAATTTTCATGGAATTCACTCAATCAGCGGGTCATTCTCAATTTCATACAAGATAAAAAGAGATGATATGGTGCTCCGGATGAGTACAACATTGGATTGGAAACACGAGAGAAGTACGAAAAGGTGGCCTGGAAAATTCCAAGGAACGGTATGATCAACAAATACACACGATAATAACCCCCATGCAAGAACATTAGCCATCAGGACAAAATTTTCAACCCTTATTGAGAAGGAAGCTCTGGTTAATGACGCAAGGATCGAATCCAATTTCAGCTGACAACCACCAGCAACCCTTTTACAGTCCTTTATCACAAAATTATCTAATACCAACGAAATCATCACCATATAAAACATGTACGATACCTGAGGGCAACTTCTTTTCTCACAGTATAACGGATTTTCTTATCAAAACACCGCTCCTTCCTTTTCTCCCGAAACCGATTCAAAGATATTTCCCTTTGAGGTTGACTTGATCTTACAGGGAACTCTCCAAAGTTCTTCAGGGAAAGCACATGAAGCAGTCAAAGTAAGAAGAAAGGAGCAGAAAATCGTAGAACATATATGACTCGAGTAATAAGGTATACCCGTTGAACATGTGAAGCAACCCCTGTAGATGGAATACCAGATGGAACCTCGTAACCACCCAGGAGCAGTAGCACTGCCTGTACCTGCAATGATTCCAATTAACGTGTATAATGCCAGGCTCATCATACCAGTGAGACACAGAAAATATCAATATAAGATTGTTCAATCCATCTAAAGCATAGCCCCATCATTATTTCTTCTGTAACACCAACATCACTTGGTCCTAATGATTCCATCTTATTATTTCTCCATCTTAATGACTCCCGTTAAGTGGTGCCAGGTACATGGATGGTTCAATGTCATCCTGCTCTATCAGAACCCACGCTCTCCATTGAGGTCATTCAGAAGATAGTACTGCCCATTTGAGTTTTGGAGCATACAAGGAGAAATAATAAGTATGAGGTCCATCCTCTTCTCACCTCGATGTATACTTTTAACATAAAGAGTTGCCTTATCGGAAACCCTTTGCATGTTAAATTACTAAATTAGCAAAATTTAGCTAATGCTAAGATCACCAACTTCATTCACTTCAAAGAAAATTCGTTTTTTTAATTTGCAAACATAAGACCTAATCTCCCGAAAGGAAAAGCGCACATGCAAAAGAAAAATTTGGAGAGAGAAAATCCGAAATCCAACCTTTTCCGGTGAAACGGCGTCGAAAACATAGACTTCGCCCTGAAACGACATAGTAAGCTGATCACCACCTCCACTCCCAGGCAAAACAGCCGGAGAGAATTCAGAATTACCAACATAGAAGGAGTTAGGGTGAACGACTTCGACAATGGCGCCACCGACACCCCCGGAATCGCCGTCAATAGCATGACAATCATAACTAATCAGAGCGTTATCCACCTGCTCAGGGCCGGCAACGTCGTCTTCCTCTTCCTCCACTGTTTCTTCGTCATCCATGTGTTGATTCTTTAGATTCATAACCTCACGATCGTGAATTGAGGCTTGGCAATTTGTCTCTTTCATCTAAGAAACCAATCAGTAGCTTCGATTTGGGAATTGAGGGGGTGAAATCGAGCAGCAATTGGATGGAAATCTGAAGGAGGAAGTAACCCTAGGCAAGGACAAGTGCGCGCGCACGAGAGGTGCGGTTTGCGGTTTGCCTACTCGATGTCTCGATGCAACGCAACGCGCATCGTATCGGTAAATAATAAAAAAAAGGTCACCATCAATCATAAAATTTTAAAAAATTCTCCATATTTTTAACATTTTATTAAATTAGATCCTATATTTTAAATTTTTTTAAAATAGTCCTAAATTTTTATAATTGGTATAAAAAATATTCCTGTCGTTAAAAATCATCTAACACTGCGGACCCCCTAAGACCGCGGACCCCGACTTAGACTCGGACCTCGACGTCGACCCGTGAAACCCGGACCCCGACTGATATACGAGATTTTTCCCTTGCATAGGTTAGGTGATTTTTAACGGCGGAAATATTTTTGATACCAACTATGAAAGTTCAGGGTTGTTTTTGAAAATTTTAAAATATAAGGTCTAATTTAATAAAATGGTAGAAGTATGGGGACTTTTTTGATTTTTTCTCCACCTTGAACATAGCACACCTATTTACTAACGCAACATATTATTTTAAAAATTTTCCAATTTTCATTTTATG
>JAOWBR010175825.1:0-11053 GCA_028571145.1 Dionaea muscipula
AAGAATTCTCGATAGGAAATGAATTCAAATAGAATAAAAGTCAACCGGACCAAGCTCTATAGTTCAAATCAACTTAAATTCTATTTAAATCAAAACCAAACCAAACCGGAACGAAACCAAACCAAACCAGGATAAACCCAGGATGGGTTATCATAATCTGCTTTTGCTGACCCTTCCCCGAACCCTGCTGGTAGGAGGAAGACTGCCGCTGGAAGTTCTGCGAACCCAACTTTCCCAGCTGCTTCCCACTACTTGCACACATGAGGGAGATATGGCCCTGTCTGCCGCCAGTGTGACAGGTAAGAGGTCTCCCATCACAGGTCACTCCCCTGGAATGGCGCTTCTGACATATCTTATAAAACCATCGAAGAAACCGAGAAGAGTCTCCGGATGTACCGGACTGTGAACTGCCAGACTGATGGAACTTCTTCTTCATGCTATGACTGTAGTTGCCCCCAGACTGGGGCTGGCTCTGTGCTGACTCATCTCTAGATCTCTTCGGAACGGATCCCCTGGCAGTTACCATAGCATCCTCCAAGCGAGCTGCCTGCTCAACCATCTCATCAAGTGTAGTGCACTTGCAAGCACGAACGTGAACCACAGGCTTTGGATCCATGCCTCTCTCAAAGTGGAGCATCTGATCCTCGTCTGTCTCTAGCAACTCTGGCGCAAAATGTGCGAGCTCCGAGAACTTAGCTTCATACTCTGGGATCCTCATCGTCCCCTGCTTCAGTGTGAGCAACTCAATCTTCTTCTAAGTTCTGATGTGCCCAATGTAAAACTTTCTCTCGAACTCAGCAACAAACTCTTCCCAGTTTGGCTCCTCACCCCGAGCCTCATACCTGCGCAGCACTCCACGCCACCAAAACTTAGCATCATCTTCCAACTGATAAGCCATATGGGACACTCTGAACTCACGTGCACAAGCGATCCTCTGTAGAATGTCCTCCATCCTCATCAACCAATTGCTGGCTATGATGGCATCAGGCGCACCAGCAAACTGGGGTGGTTTGGCCCTTAAGGATCGATCAAAGGATCTCCCCCGAGCCTCGTCAGGCGGAAGCACAACTGGAGCTACTCTCGGCATAGGTAGTGGCAGCGGTGGTGGTCTCACAAAAGCAGCCTCAGGCACTGCTCCCGCTTCTGCAGGTTGTCTCTGCATCTGATAGAACTGCTAAAACTGCTGAAACCGCTCCCACTCCCCAGCTGGGAGATTCTGAAACTCCTGGAAGCGAGCGTACACATTCGGCGCCAACCGGACGTTAGCTGTCCCATCATGTAGATCATCTGCTGGGTCTGAGACACCCTCATTCTGAGTTTCACGGATGACAGGACCGGTTGCCCCTGGTGGTAACCCGGTGCTCCTCGCCTGAGAATTGGATGAGGCAGCCTGATGATCAAAACCACTTCTCAACGGCATCGTTCTGTCCAAGCACAGACAAAGGTTCCAATCAATCTAATGCTAAAAGAAAAGAAAACCCAGACACGCACCAGGTGTGCTCATGACTCACTAACACTAACATGCACTAATGAAATCGAACACACAACAGAAAACTAAAGCGCGCGTACCTCTAGTGGATGCCGGGAGACGTGCATCTTTCTAACAGATCCAAATTCACATGCATGAACTAAAAATCATAAAGAATGCCAGTCTAAACCTTAAAACAAGTCAGACTAAACAGACAAACATCGGCTTTGATACCACAAATCTTAGGCTCTGATACCACAAATGTCACACCCCACCCTGGGTGGACCGGCGTACGCCCCATGGACCCAATCACGGACTGCATAAGCCTAAACCCCAAACCCAGCCATCGGTCCAAACCAACAAATGAACGAAAGTCTAAGCATGGGTCTCCAAACTAGACCAAAGGTCTAACAACAATGCATATGTGTGATCATCAACAAACATGAAATTCTAAACATCAACAGAGTGCAGAAACCATAACATCCATACATCATGCCAAAATATCCAAAAACCAAATCTCAAAGTACTCATGAATCAGAATACTACAAATAGATGCAAAGCTATAAATCATTCCTAAGAGGCGCGCCGTCTCCCCGCCGCATCCTCCTAGTCAGTCATCTACCTGAAACAACATTTACCGGGGGTGTACACAGGGTCAGAAGATAATCAAACTCATGCTAGGATAAATATAATATAAGCTCAGGAAATTCCATGAGGTGTGGGGGATGGTCTAAATCAAACGTAAGTAGACAACTCGACCACCTTAGTCCGGAGCCTGGAGGTGATCGAGGTAAAACAGGAGGGGACCAACCACGGTTACAAGAGACTACTCGTAGAATTATAGAAATAAGAGAGGTAATGGTGCAAGTATAACAACATAACTCACATGATAAACCACAAACTGTCACATCACAAGCATGAGATCCTCAACAGGAAACCAAAGGAAAAAACAACCAACATGGGACTAGAGTAAACAACAATCAATGTGTCAACAACCAACAGTACAATAAAAGGCCTCTAGTCCCTAATCAATACCATAGTTCCCTACTCCAGGGGTAATGGTCACGGCACACCCGAAGTGTACCCACACATTAACTCACAACTCACATGCCATAGCCAACACACTCAAGGTGGGTCCCCGCCCTTCGTGGAGTATAAATCGGTATGGCTTCGAGGAAATGCGCCACAAAGGCAACTGTCCAGGTCGAGCTCATGACCAAAGAACATTGTGTCTGGCGGTGTCATTTCAACTACGAGGTCGAGGTCAATTTAATGTAATCCCCAGACTTCTCCCAAAGATAGTGGATCTCACTCCCCTCTCCAAGATGAATACCCACAACTCCACTCTGTTCTTCCCAAGTCCCCACCATTTCCACACTCACTCACCATAAATAAGGCCAACAGTAGTTCATGCAAATCCACCAAAAGCAATGTAAACCACAAACATGAACTATAGATCAAGAAGTGTGGACAACAATAACAAACACAGGCATGAACTGTGTACAATAGCACAGTGAGGAAGACAACAAGGAAGATACGACTCAAAATAGAGAATAAGAGTGGAGAGAACATGTACACCCCTCACCTGAATGAAAGCTAAATCCAAGCAATACAAAACACCAAAGTCCAAGCTCACGGAACACCGTAGACGATCACGTCATCCCCTAGAAAAATCAACCACATGAAACAAATCACCAACATGCTTAAGCTAAGCTAAATACGCTAACAAGTCACTTAAACCCCCCAATGAATCACCAAGGATGCCTAGGATGCGACTCGGGACGAAAAGAAACAAAGAAGGAAAGAATCGGAGCAAAACAGCTCCCAGCAGGCTGAACCGGTCGACCGTAAGTCTGAGGTCCGGTCGACAGTTCCCCCTACTCTTGCAGACGTGAGGACAAACAGAGAGCCCATCCGAAAGCCGGTCGATCGAAATCTCAGAAGACCGGTCGATCGCCAAGCCCTCTCCTGCAAACGCGAGAAGGGACAAACAGAGAGCCTCTCTGAACACCGGTCGACCGAGATCCTCACGACCGGTCGACCAATTATCCTGCGTCTGCAAATTCTGTAGAAATTAAAAACGCGAACAGCCGAAAAGCAAATCATAAATCCAATCGAACCTAAGCCAAAACATCCAGAATACATGCACCAAAATGCACCCAATCTTGCCACTAACACGCCCAACATAAACCATATCTAAATCAGGCGATTTGATAAAACTAACTAAATCCCGAAAACCCCGAATCGAAACCAAACGACTACAAAGTCAACCCGCACACTAGAACACTAATCCTACTGTATCACAACATCAAATCACTATCGATGGGGAGTTATTCCCCCCATCTGCAGCCCAACAACAGTAATCAAAGCTGTAAAAATGAATCCTAAAAAAGAAATCGCACCTTAACACGAAAAAGGGATGAAATCACGTCAACCGCTCAATCCGATTATGCCCCACGACAATGCCACTGTCGGGACATCCCCAAAAGACAAGAAGACAAATCGATCATCATCAATCATCCCCTTCAAACCGAAATCAGGGAAAAGAAGTAGAAAAGAAAATAATCCCACACTCACCCGTGAACACGCGATGTCAACGCCACAAAATCACCGCCGTGTGATAATCCGAGTCGCCGTCAATCGTCTCCTTCTTCCTTTGTTGCTGTCGCCACTTCAAGGGATAAAGAGAGATGGAGATACGTGAGTGAGGAAAGAGGAGAAGAAACTGAAACTGAAAAGAGGAAATTTAGGGATTAGGAGTTACAAAGCTTTTTAATTTCCTAACCCCCTTCTAATTGAATAGGGGCGAAATAGTAATTTCACCCCATCAAACTAAAAGAGAAAATAGGAGACGAAAAGTGTAGTCGCCGAGTTTAGATGTCACGACCCGTATTTTTAAAACCCGGTTCATTTATTTTTCTTTTTAATTGAGAACCGATTTGGACCATTCTTGGGAGAGTTTCTTGTTGTATGCTTGGGCATGAGATTAAAATCCCATGTGAGCCCCATTCTTTTGGACATGAGATGGTTAATTGGACCATCACCCCACTTCCTTTCATTTTCCTTAGCCCTTCCTTTGGCCTAATTTCTTTAGCTCACTCCTTGGTTGGCTTGGGTGGCCTCACAAGTCCATCTTGGGATTTTAATCCCTAGAATGTTCTTGAGTCTTCCTTGACTCTTCCCCATTTCTTCTCCCTTGGTTTGACCGACATCCCCACTCCCTCATTTTTCATCTTCTTCTTCTTCATCATTCTTCACTCACTCTCTTCCATTTTCACCATTGAAGGCTTGGAGCTAGGAGCAAGGAAGGTTGGAGAAGACTCACCTCACCTCTAGCTCTTGGATTCACCCTTTAGAAGCTAGGGATTTGGCTCACCTAGCTCAAAGGTGAGAGCTTGACTCCATGGATGTAGCTTGAGCTTGTTTTCCTTGTTGTTTGGGTGTTGTGGATGATTTAGCATGACATTAGGACCATGATAGGGCCTTGATTCATGTGGATTAGTGTGTATCCTTGATTTGGTAGTGATTTGGATCCATGGAGTGATTTTTCGTATTTTGATGTGTGATGATGTTTGTAGCATGTTAGGGATGAGATTGTCTTGTGTTTGATGCTTCATTTAGTGTCTCTAAGATCATAAAATAGCTTGGTTGAGCTTTGGTTGAGTGCATTTGTGATTGGGTTGATTTAGGTGTGGATTGGAGCATTTTTTGGTGTATTCTGGGCGAAACACGCCCATGTCCACCGACATGGCCGTGTTTCGCGTTGAACTGAACTGAGGAGTGTTTGGTTTGGACAAAACACAGGCATGCCTAGCCCGGCACGGTCGTGCTTTTATTCCGCCAAACACACCAAAAATCCAGTGGAGAACACGGCCGGCTTGGCTGGCCCGTGCCCACAGGCACGGCCGTGTTCTCCCCAGAATAGCCTTAGGGGTGTTTTTCGCTCCGTTTTCGATCGTGCTTCGATCTCGATTTGTTTAGGACACGTGTAGGACCCGATAGATGCATGATAATGGGATTTAGCATCCGGTGTGTTTTTCTCGTTGATTTAGGACTCGTTTGTGAGACGTTTTCCCTTATTTGTCTTGTGTTTAGGCTCCGCTTTGACCCCGACGATCGGGGAGCGCCCGATAGAGCTTAGAGACCTTCCGACATCAGGTGAGGGGATGTACACACTAACCTAACCCGTTTCTCTCATGTTTCAATACCGTTCTTCTATATTTATAACCGTTGGCATACACGGTTTGGTATTTTGTCCACATGCATGATTTCATAGACCCTCGGGTCATAGTAGTATTGTTATTGATTCATACTTCTCGGCTTCGGCCTGTTTTGGTGATTTTAGCATGTGGACCTTGCATGATTTATTGATTCTATCCATGAGACTGTTTTTCAAGTACTATATGGCTTGTCATGTTTTTATACATTGATGTGGTGGAGGGGAGTGGTGCCCCCAATATCCGTGACAGCGAGTGGTTAAGTCTAGGGAAGAGGTCGGGTGTCACTCCACAATTACTCTGGCCGTTAGGGAACATACCCACTATATAGGGTGACTCTAGCGTCGCAACTTCTATACGCCTCCCCGATTGCAACGAGGAGTCTTGGATGACACTATTAGGATGTTCCCTATTCGGCTGCCAATCGGAGAAGGACTCCTAGTAGCTTTGAGTACCCAATTACTTATGCGCATTTCACCATGGCCTTAGTTCTTATCTTTTCTCGACTGTCGCACGACCTTCCATGATTGTTTTGAATATGCCATATAGTCGGACTGATTCATGATTTATGACTTATGATTTACGATTCATGATTTTTGACTTATGATTTACGATTCACGATTTATGACTTATGATTTACGATTCCTGACTTATGACTTATGATTTACGATTCATGACTTATGATTTATGATTCATGATTTATGATTTACGATTTATGATTCATGATTCATTGTCTTCTCTACCTACTACTTCCTACCTAGTGCTTGTAGTGGCCCCTTTAGGGTCCGGGTATACGCACGCGGGACCATGCCCCGGTGAGTCACAGATATTCGGTACCCCCCTATACGTTTGACTAGGCCACTACATGCACTTATCCATTTCATAGTCTTATGTTCATTTCATAGTATGTCATTTGATATATCTGTTTCTAACCCCGTGTACATCCTCCGATTGAACATTTGGCACATGTGAGCGAGCCGAGCGGTAGAGGATGGCCAGCGGGACGAGATGAGCCTCATAGGATTGATCTTGCATTCTTTGACATGCATCATTTTGGTATTGATAGACATTGTAGCTTGACATCTAGATCATTTAAGCATGCTTGACTCTAGATAGCTAGACTTGTTGATGATCCTCAAGATGGGTTTTTGGTGACACTTGGTTCCCCCTGCGTGGGTGGTTTTTGGTCCTAACGTGTGGGCATTGGTTGATCTTGGTTACCCTTTCATGGGTTAGATTTATCTTACGCATGATTGATAGAAACTCTGATTCGATGATTGATGTTAGCATGATTGTTTTGCATGTTTGGGGTTCCGTCTAGGCTTACGGGGCACGTGGGCTACCCTCACGGGTCTCGTGCCGGTCTCACCCGGGGGCGGGTGTGACATTTGTGGTATCAGAGCCTAGGTTCCAATCTTTAATAGGATTCTGATGTGATTTAATTTGGGACTTAGGCGTTGCATGTTTGGTGAACTCCTTATAAGTGCACCGTAGACTAGATTTTTCATTGATGCATGCATACGGCTTTTAGAAATGAGGCCCGTCTCCCGGCATCTGCTTGGTACGTTTTCGTTTTTTTCGTTTTCCCTTAGCATTTGGTTTAGTTGTTGATTTTGGTGCGTTGTGAATCTGATTTCAGTCCATTGAGATGGGAAACGCGAGATGTAGTGACCAGCATTCGACATTGTATGCCGACCATCATCTTCCCCTGAGAGCCCCGACAGGACAGGACGGGGAGATTGTTGGACCGAGTGAGCATCGCAAGGATGCGTCGCCCCTGAATGAGTGGAGAAGAGTGGTCCACCTTGCACCTGTGGAGTATGTCGAGTGTCGACAGTTTCAGTTAATGACTCCTCGGGAGCGTGAACAGCTTCAGCTGTTTCAGCAGTTTCAGCTCTTTTCAGAGGTGCATGGGATGGTTTGGAAAGCACCACGGCCGGGGGGATTCCGGATGGATTATCTGACAGATTCTTGAGAGAGGGACCTCCTCTGTTCATGGGCTCTACAAATGACTCGGGAGCTAGTAGTTGGTTGATGGAGGTTGGAGAGATTCTTCGGAGAATTGAGTGTACGATTGAAGATGTGGTTACTCTTGCCACCCTTGTGCTGAGGGGGGCTGCTCAACTTTGGTGGCGCGGTGTGGAGCAGAGATTTAAGGTTCGTGAAGAGAAGCCCTCCTAGAATGAGTTCGTGCACGAGTTTGAGAATAAGTTTTTCACTGCACCTGCGAAGGTTCAGAAGGCTCAGAAGAAGGTGGAGCTGTTTGCATTGAAACAAGGGAGCATGATTGTTCCCGAGTTCGAGGCCAAGTTTGTTGAGCTTGGCAGATTCGTGCCAGAGTTGTTGATGACCGAGGAAGACAAAATGTTCCACTTTATGAAGGGTTTAAGGCTGGCGTTGTGGACCCTCATTCGTGGGCAAGAGTGTGTGACCTTGGCTGACATGGTGAGAAGGGCCACGACCTTGGAGAAAGCCATGACTTTCCATAAGGAGACCCACGGGAAGAGGCTTAGAGAGACTCTAGCTGTGAGTCAAGGTGGTAGTTCAGGTGGTGCATCCAAGAAGGGCATTGGGCGCCTCCCTCGTTATCCGAAATGTGTACGGCGCCACTCCCATGGCGTTGGTTGTGACGGGACACCATGCACATGCTACACATGTGGCAAAGTTGGACACATTACGTCGATGTGCACAACTCATAGCGGACAGCAGAAGCAGGCTGAGTGACAGAGTCCCCGAGACAGTCCTTGCCATGTACCCTTGTCATTTCTTTAACTTTCGTAGCGCATTGTTTGACTTGGGTGCCGTTCATCCCTTCACATCGCTTGTTTTCTCTTCCCTCTTTACTCATTCCTTGATTCACCATAGGCGTGAGTGTGCTTATGCTGCACTTGTGGGAAGTCTGATGCGTTGACCCTTGAGTGTTGTGCTGGTGAGATGTTCGTGGTAGATAGACCTTGCTCGTTAGATTGTCCTGACCTTAGGTGTGAGGGTGCTTATCGTTGTTGACTGATGGATGCGAGTGTTGGATGACTCTTAGGGAAGATTCGTTTGAGTAGCGTTGTCTGCGGACGTGGGCAAGCGAGATAACGGGCGGGGCATATCGCCCGTTGCGTCGCTTGTCGACATTAGCAGGAGGCGCGGGATTTGTAGATTTTTGTAGGTGGCTTCGCAGGTGACTTGCCTTGTCTGTCGAACCATCTATCACTGCCTGCTGATTAGACCGGGGCTTGGTTGAGAGTTGTGAGATGTTTGAGGTCTGAGGTCTTTCGACGTTCTTTTGTGCCTTTTTTCCGAGATTGTTGAGGTGATGATTCTCCCGTGCGTTTCGTGGAGCGATGGTTCCATTCATCTGAAGGGTGGTGTCGTGTGTTGGCTTGCTGAAAGTCCTTCTTGGACTATTGAGCAGTTGATTCGCTCGTGGGTGTAGCTAGATCTGCTACGCCGGACGGGAGGGATTGACCCTCGGTTGGAGAGGTAGGTGATGCGGAGTGTGTATCATTTCGAAAGTGAGAAAGTTTCATCAGATTTGGTGCAAGATTTCCGTGCCCATGTTTGTTCGATTCCCAAGTTGGGTCTTGTGGATGCGACTTCCGAGTGACCTGATTGATTTGAGACGTCGACCCTTTTGTTGACGCAACTCATAATGTCCTCGTGCAGTGCGATTGTGAGAATGGGGAAGGATGCGGTCCCTGATGCTTTCAGCGAGACTTTTTGGAGTGCCACCAGGCAGAGTGATTGAAGCAGTTGAGACGTGGTCACGCCCTTTCAACGTTCCCGAGGAACGTGGGTTCGTGGGCATAGTCGGATGTTTTCGACGGTTGGTAGAGGATTTTTCCCAGTTTGGCCTTGCCACTCATCGATCCTACACGATGACGATTTGAAGTTTGTGAGATCCGACGGTTGTGAAGGGATTTTTCATTGAGTTGATGAGGAGATTAACCATCACACTGGTCCTTGCCTTGCCAACGAGAGACGCACCTTGTGATTTTCCCAATGATGCAATCCTTGCAGGGTTGAGTTTGAGACAACACCGACGACTTGAGATGCTCGAGGATCTCGGTTTGACCATCTGGTACCATCCGAAAGAGGCTAATGATGTAGCCGGTGCCTTGAGCAAGACAGATGATGGTAGTGTTGTCTGTGACTTTTCTGCCATGTTTGTTTGAAAAGTTTGAGAGATTTGACATTTGACCAGCCCGAGAGGCTGGTGGATGGATTGATTCATCAGTTGACTATTTGACTGACGATGGACGATCGGATTCCAACTGCTTAGAGGAGGACCTCAAGTGTCAGAGTATCACTGATGGATTGACGAATGGTTTGGATTCTGATTTTTCCTCAAGTGACGAATGGAGAATCTCAACTCCGGACGACGTGTTGAGATTCTGCTGGAGGATTGTTTTCCGAATCAAGAGGAATTACGTGCTGCTTTGCTTGCAAAGGCGCATAACTCTTGGTTCGGCGTTCGTTGGGAGGTGACCGGAGTGTCCATTGACTTGAGAAGGCGCCTTGACGGCGCAAGATGATGGGGCACATGGCGGAGTTGATGTGCGATGCCCTATTCCTTGACGAGTGATGATTGAACATCGGAGACTTGCTGGCAGATTGCAAACCTTTGCCGATTCCTGGATGGGATTGGGAGCACTTTCATCGTGGATTTTGTGACTTAATTGTAGATCGTCCGGATTGGGCACGATGTGATGTGGATTTTACGGACCGACTCGCGAAGTCGGCACACTTTTGCCTGTCAGAATGACATTCTCATTGGAGCGTTTGGCTTGTTGGTCGTTTAAGAGACCACCTGTTTGCGTGGAGCTCTGTGACCGTTGTTTTGATCGTGACCCGCACTTGTCTCCATGTTTTGGGGCGAAATTGGAGAGGGGCAACCTCTAGGCCCCCTGAGTTAGTTGATGAGGCTAGCCAGAAGATTGCCATGATTCGTGAGAAGTTGGCCACTGCTCAAAGCTATCAGAAGAGCTATGCCGACAACCGACGAAGGGATCTTGAGTTTCAAGTCGGTGACAAGGTCTTCCTCAAGGTGTCTCCGTGGAGAGGCACGATCCGGTTTGAGCAGAAGGGCAAGTTGAGTCCGCACTTCATTGGCCCTTTCGAGATTTTGGACCGCGTTGGTGTCGTTTCCTATCGGTTGGCATTGCCTCCGAGTTTGACGGGGGTGCATAATGTGTTTCATGTTTCCATGTTGAGGAAATATGTGCATAGCCCCGACCACATCTTTGATTTCGAGCCGTTGCACGTGAGAGATGATTTGACCTTCGAGGAGCAACCAGTTCAGATTTTGGACCGTAAGGACAAGGTTCTTCAGAACAAGACGGTTCCCTTGGTCAAGGTTCTGTGGCGGAATCAAGTT
>JAOWBR010175836.1:0-11053 GCA_028571145.1 Dionaea muscipula
TTTTAATAATTTATTTAATAAAAATTATATAATATTATAGTCAAATTTTTTAAAATGTTGAGATAATCCAAATAAGATTAATATTAATACAATAATTTTGAATTTTTAATATTATTTTTTGATTTATAATTTTATTTTTTCGTTGATTTTTTTAAAAGAGTTGCTAACATATATTTTTTTGATGATTTTTATTTTACGAGAGTGGAGTGTTTATCATACCGAAGACACGAATAACCGCTAGTATTTTTATATTCGAGGAAGACAAAATAACAGGGACAATTATACATGTCCACTTACAATAGTGAATGTCCATTTGCCCCCGCTGAAAACAAATCGATATATTGATAAAGCGATTTCCTTATAGAAACTATGTCTAATGGGCGTAATTCTTTTAACTCACTTCAAATTATGTGAGAAACCTTCATTAGACGTGCGACAGGTTTAACTCAATATTGGAACTACTAGCAATTTGTACCAAATTAAGCTTTAATTTTGTTATCAATTTTAAATTTTTTTTGGAAAAAACCTTATTTTCAGAACACATTTTGTTAATTAAATAAAATGCCTTTAAAATACATATATTGAATTATCCGGGGTGTTGACTGTTGAAGATGTCCTATATAAAGTTTAAACTCAAATGTTTTTAAATATTAACAAGTTTTCAAAAAAGAAAAACATACTTATCTTTAAAAGTCAAAAAAATATCAAATAAAAACAAATATTTTTTTTTTAAGATCAATAGCATATGCATTCAAACCTCAGCAAACAAAACAACCTAAGTACCAAAATGTCACATGAGAAGGGCTATACAAAATTTATACACTATACTCAAAAAAGCACTACGTATGCAAAAAAGAATTAAACCAACTAATCCTGCCAACTACTGTACTGGTATCAGCATGGACCTTCTGAAAAATTCTCATGTTTCTTTCTCTCCAAATCTCATAGATAATAGCACCTATGCACTTAGTTCGACCATGTGCACGACGACTCTTACCCTTGCAGACCTTAAGCACCCATGGCCACCAATGCATCCAATCTCTACACGCCTGCCGCAGTCCCATAGTTTGGAGAGCCCCATCTACCACTACCTGGGAAAAGAGACAGCGGAAGAATATATGATCCCTTGACTCCTCCTCCCGGCCATAGAGAACACACTTTGTCTCCAAGTTCATCCCGAATGAAACAAGCCTGTCACGAGTCCAAAGCTTGTTCCTAATCACAAGCCACAAAAAAAAGCATGCCTCGGAATCATTCCTTTTGACCAAATAAACTTCCACCCCGGCCAACTAGGAATTTCACCTTTCAAAGCCACATACACACCACCAACTGAGAAGTCCCCATTCCTCGTGCCCACCCATCGCGTCCTCCCCCCTGACCTGTCAATCAAATACAAAACAGCATCATGCACCCTCAATAAAGAGCCGATAACCCACGGCCAGTGCATCTTCCTCTCGACACTCCAAACACTCCCCCCTTTTATATAGAACTCATTTATCCATCTAATCCACATCCGATCTTCTTTCTTTTCAATAGCCTAAAGGACTTTGCAGAGAAGAGCAATATTCCACTCCTTAAACTTCAAAATACTGAGTCCCCCACAATGAAGGGGTTGACAAATATCATCCCATGCAACCAGAGCCTTATAGCTTTTTAAAGCAAGGCCAGACCAAAGATACGCTCGACATAAAGACTCCAACTCATGGATAACCGCAGACTGTAGCAAGAAAACCTGGGCCTAGAAATTCTGGATACTCGCAAGAACACCCTTAATCAACGTAAGACGCCCCACATAGGATAAATGTCTAGCTGCCCACGATGAAAGTCGACTAGAAATCCTCTCAATAAAGGTTGGAAGCACCCCACACTGAGCCTTTTAGAAGCAAGAGGAATGCCCAAATACTTGACTGGAAATTGGCCCACCCCACAACCGAGAACACCCGCAAGTACCCTTTTCTCCTTAGCCAGGACACCCCCCACAAAAAGAGAGCTCTTCCCAATATTAATTTCCAAGCCAGCGACATCTCGAAAATGATCTAATTGTTCTTTCAAGCACAACAGCGACCCCCTATCAGCTCTAGCAAAAACCATAAGATCATCCGCAAAGGAAATATTAACAATACCTAACTTCTTGCATCTGGAATGAAATCCAAAGGAACTGCATCTACTCATCTGCCGCACTATCCTCGTAAAGTATTCCATAACAACAACAAACAAATAGGGAGAAAGGGGATCTCCCTACCGCAAACCTCGGGCTCCCTTTACCCAACCACACAACTCCCCATTAATTGCAAAAGTAAAAGAAACCGAGGTGATACAAACAAGAACTCAACTAACGAACCTGACCGGAAAGCCCAGAGCCAACAACAACTACTTAAGAAAATGCCATCCGACCGAGTCATATGCTTTCTGAATGTCCAGCTTAGCCATACACCTAGGCGAGATTCCAACCCTGTCATAGCCATGGAGAAGACCCTGGCAGAGCATAATATTATCCATAATAGAGCATTGGTGCACAAATGCACTCTGATTGGCATCAATGATTGAAGGGAGCACACGAGCTAACCGGCGACAGAGCATTCTTGAGATAATTTTATACAGTGTTGAGGAGCAAGAAATAGGTCAAAAATCCCCAACTCGGTTAGGATTAGGCACCTTGGGCACCAAATGCACCACAGTAGTGTTGATGCTTTTGAGAATCCTCCCAGAAGAAAAGAATCCTAAGACAGCTTGAGTGATCTCATCTCTAACAATACACCAACTCCTCTTGAAGAAATATGGAGTAAATCTATCACAGCCCAGGGCCTTGTTATCCTGAAGTTCCTGTAAAGCATTTACAACATCTGCAGCAGAAAAGTCAGTACATAAACTCAGTGCATCGACTTCAGATAAAAGAGGACCACCCACAATAGCCTCAACATTCAGCTGACCCACCGATGGCACCTCCACACCCAACATATTCTAGAAATAATTGATGATCTCATTGCAAACTTCCTCCTTCCCTGTGCAGCAGCTCCCATCTGCACGAGTAAGATTAAGAATCTGATTCCTTCTCTGTCTGCTCATAAGTAAATTGTAAAAATATTTTGTGCACCTATCCACACCATGAACCCACTCATCTTTCATCCTTTGCCTTAAACAAAGACTTTTTGCACTAAGCAATTGCTGAAGCTTTATTCTAGCACCCTTCTCAGCCATCTGCAATTCCTCAGTGAACCTCACCTTTAAACACTCTTGAGCATGATGCACCTCTAATTGTGCTTGATTCACCCTAGCTGCCAAATCAGAGAAGTTCTCAAAATGAAGCTTCCTAAGTGACTGCTTGAGACATTTAAGCTTCTGAACAACTTTAAACATCCTAACCCCATTCCCAGCTTGATTCCAGACCTGAGAAACCGAAGGTAAGAATAGAGGATGGCTAGCCCTACAATTAAGGAACTTAAATGGAACCCTCAAAGCTCCAACTTGCTCATGAAACACAACAATAAGAGGGGAGTGATCAGAAATATTTGGATTAAGAAAACGACCCTCAGTTCTAGGAAATCTATCAAACCACTTCTGGTTTCCCAGACATCTATCCAATTTAATTTGCATCCAAGAAGCCGCACCTTGTAAATTAGACCAAGTGAAGAAACTCCCAGTCACCAGCAGATCCTCCAAACCCGCTGAAAGAAGGCAGTTCTAAAGCTCAGGACAAGGGTGAATGTCAATACTATCATGGCCGATCTTCTCCTCAGCTTTCAAAAACGCATTGAAGTCCCCCAACACAATCCATGGATCATCACACACTGCCCCAAAATCCACCAACTCTCTCCACAGCCGTCTCCTTTGAAGAGCCGAATTATGAGCATACACAAAAGTAACCATCATATCCAGAGTGCCATCAACACCCTTGATCTTACAGTGCTGTGCCTAGTCCGAACTAGCCACACACCCAACCTCAACCTTATTCCTGTCCCACACACACCCCAAATTCTCCCATTTGGAGCCTTATCATAGTTGTGCAAAAATCCCCATGCTTTACAGCAAGAAGAAAAAATCCCACTAGCTTTCGCCCATTGAACTCTAGTTTCAAAAATTCCAACTACACTAAGCTTATTTGTGGCGATAAAACACCTTATTGCATTATGTTTATCAGGCCTATTAAGGCCCCTAACATTCCAAGCTCCAATCATCCCTTAAGTAACAGCTCCCATACCTGGAACCAAAATGCTTCCCAGAGCTTCAACCAACTCCATCTCACCCAGATCAAGCTCCGCAGAATCATTAAGAGGAGAGAAACGAGAGCTGACATCAAGGACAGGGCTATCTTCCCGCACTTTAAGTGATCCAGATCTCCCCCTGACCGTCTGCCACTTCTCAGATCCACCCACCAAGGATTCATCCCCAACCCCCTTATCCACCCTCAAATTGCCCCTAGGAGATAACTTCCCAGTAGACTCCTGCTTACTCTCAGCAACAGGCTCCTTCCTAACCACCCTCCAAACCTGACGACTTCGGAACTCTAAAAGCCTCAGTCTTATGCCCCCATCTACTGCAATTCAAACACTTGACAGACATCCATTCAAACACCACCTCCTGGCTAAACACCTTCCCCTTCGACCCTATAAATGAAAATTCCTCAATCAATGGCAAGGACGTATCAATATCAACAAGAATTCTAGGGTAGAATACTCTCCTTTTCTTCGCTGTCGTCTGATCAGTGCAAATAGGTCTCCCCACCTTCCCAACAATTCTATCTAGATTCTTCTGCCCCCAAAATTCCAGGTCTAATCCTGGAAGCTGAATCCAAGTGGGAATGAACGTCAATCTAGACTCATCAAATTCATACTCCGGCACCCAAACACGCAACACTAATGGTTTAGAATTAAAGAACCACAATGCCTCCTGAATTTTATTCCTATCAGACTCAGAATAGAACCTGAAAATATAGTAGCCCAAATCATGCCTCAAGATCTCAGGGGGAACAACCTCCTTCCACTGATTCTTCACAAAGCCCTCAATCGCTAAAAACGAAACATCATCCCCAAGAACATAACCAATGACAGCATTCTGCCAATAAGATCTCTCATCCATGACATCCTCTTCCGTGATCACCAGTTCTTCATCCCTTCGATCAACATGAGAAAGCTTCATCCCATTGCATAAAGACCGATTGCCCTCCATGGGAAGCTGCTGATTCTGAATCGCAGCAGACTCCATCTCCCCCTTCTCACAAGTCAGAGCAGAGAAGAAATCAGCATTCCTCTGGGATTTAATAACTCCATTCAACTCAGGGCCGTCCTCCCTCATCTCCTCATCTACATCCGCCCAACTTACTCGCCACAAAGAGCTCAAATCTGAGTCATGAGCCACACTTTCCCCTCCGCAGCAACCCTCGACATCACCATTAGCACCAGACGATTCTCCAGCCACCGTCTTCGTCAATCTCAACGCAGTATAATCACTCTCATCCACAGAACCCCCAGCATTGATCCCACAACCTTCTTCCTAGGACGACCCTTTGGCCACCCCTGGCGACCACCTCTCATCCCACAAGCTTGGTTGTCACCAATGAATCACCGTCGGAGACGCGAGAGCTCCATAAGCTTTTCCTATCAATTGGGTTATTATTTCCAAATAATTAAGGCAAATCAAAAGATTCAGCCAATATTAATATTATTAATTAATATAATTAATAATAACTAATATTTTTTTATTAAATCGGGTCATCTGGGTCAACCCGGATCCGAACTCGATGACCCGGTGACCCGGTAACCTAGTCATAATCGGACCGGGTGATGGGTCAGGTCCGGGGGAGTTTAAAAATGACCGTGTCGGGTTCACCCGGTCCGACAACCCGGGAACCCGACCAGTGTACAGCTCTAGTCCTTTATTCTGAATGGCTAGACAATCCGGTGCTTGTGAAGAATCCTAACAGGAGTTGGAGGATGTGCATTGATTTTACAGACCTGAATAAGGCCTGTCCGAAATATAGTTATCCACTCCCAGACACAGATGCTATAGTTGATGCCACTTCCGATCATGAGATGTTGAGCTTCATGGATGCCTTCTCAGGCTATCACCAGATTTGAATGAAGAGGGAGGATGAGGAGAACACTGCATTAATTCATTACACATAATGGCACATATTGTTATAGGATGATGCCTTTTGGTTTGAAGAACGTCGGGGCAACCTATCAGCGTTTGGTCAATAGGATGTTTGAGCCAGTGATTGGAAAGAGCATGTAAGTTTATGTTAATGACATGTTGGTAAAGAGCGTCACGGAGAACGAGCATGTGGTGGCTCTAGAGATTGCATTTTCAATCCTCCAGAAGTACTCGATGAAGCTCAACCCGAAGAAATGCACCTTCGGAGTAACTTCTGGAAAGTTCTTGGGATATATTGTAACGCGGAGGGGAATCGAGGCCAACCCTAAGAAGATTCGAGCCGTCATCTACATGGCCCCTCCTCGGACCATCAAAGAAGTTCAATAATTGACCGACAAGCTTGCTGCTTTGAGATGATTTTTAAGCCAATCAGCTGAGAAAAACGTTCACTTCTTCAAAGTGTTGCGGAATCCAAAGGAGTTTGAATGGACCGCTGAGTGCCAAGCAGCCTTTGCGAGCCTGAAGACGTACCTCGCTTCTCCACCTTTGCTTACCAAACCAGTCAAAGATGAAACACTATATCTCTACTTGGCCATCTCAGACTTCACCGTCAGCTTTGTGCTTATTAGAGAAGAGGATAAGATTTAGAGGCCCGTGTACTACAAAAGCAAGATGTTGAAGGATGCGGAAGAAAGATATCTGAAGGCAGATAAGTTAGCTTTCGCCGTGATAACTGCCTCAAGATTCCTGAGGCCTTACTTCCTCGCTCATCCTATAGTGGTACTCATAGATCAGCCTCTAAGACAGGTTCTACACAGACCAGAGACTTCATGCATACTTGTAAAGTGGTCTTGGGATAATATCAAATCAACTATCAGCCCAGACCGGCGGTAAAGGGGTAGGCCCTGGCAGATTTCATTGTTGAGTGTATGGAATTTGCTCTCCCGCAAAGACCATCACCTTGTTGGACTCTCTACATCGACAATTCGGTGGGGAGACAGGGAGGAGGAGCAGGTTTGGTTCTAACTGGCCCAGATGGGGTCGAGATCGAGTATGCTCTGCGCTTTGAGTTTCCTGTGACGAACAATGAAGCGGAGTATGAGGCATTGATCGCTGGATTGAAGATTGCTATAGAGTTGGAGGTTCGCATTCTGCAGATTTTTAGTTACTCTCAGCTTGTTGTGAACCAGATGCAACGACAGCTATGCGACAGAGAAAGATGCCATGATCAAGTTCAAGAGGCTGGCTGATGAGTTGATAAAGTAGTTCGAGAAGGTCGAGACTCTCCAGATTCCCCGATCACAGAATGCCAAGGCTGATTCACTCTCAAGATTAACATGGGCCCCTCCTTCAGAGATTGGTCGCACAATATTCATGGAGAAAGTTAAAAAAAGCAGCCTTGACTTAGCTACAAGGCTCTTGGTTGTAGATCCTGTAGTTCCAAATTGGATGACATCGATTGTTCAGTATTTGGAAGATGGGACGCTCCCTGAGGACAGAGACAGGGCTAAAAGCCTCAGGATCAGAGCTACGAAATTTTGATTGATCAACGGAGTCTTGTACAAGCAGTTGTATCAACACCCATGCGTTAGATGTCTGACAGAGTAGGAAGCTCAGTATGTTATGGAAGAGATTCACGAGGGCACATGTGGTAGTCATCAAGGCGGGACAACGTTGGCCAAGAAGATTACAAGGCAGGGGTATTTTTGGCCCATGTTAGAGGCAGTAGCTGAAGAGTTTGTTCGAAAATATGAAACCTGCCAGAAATTCGCCACAAAACAGAATCGTCCCTCCAAACCACTTACTCCTATCACTAGCGCTTAGCCGTTTGCAATGTGGGGCATCGACATCCAAGGACCGTATCTAACAGCTCCTGGAGGAAAGAAGTTTTTGATCGTGGAAGTGGACTACTTCACCAAGTGGGTGGAGGCAAAGCCAACAACACGCATCATAGGAGTAAAGATTGAGTCTTTCCTCTGGAAGAGCATCATTCGCTGATTCGGTGTCCCTAGAGCTATAGTCACCGACAACGGTACTCAGTTCGAAGATAAGAAATTTGAAGGCTTGTGCAAGGAGTATGAGATCGAACATTGATACGCCTCAGTGGCATATCCACAGAGTAATGGACAGGTGGAGGTGACGAATCGCACACTGCTTGATGGACTAAAGGCAAGAGTAGGTAAGGCCAAGGGAAATTGAGTCAATGAGTTACCAATTATCTTATGGGCCTACCGAACAACTCCCCAAGGTGCAACTGGTGAAACTCCTTTCAGTCTGGCTTTTGGCGTAGAAGTTGTGCTTCCCGTGGAAATCAGCGGTCCCTCGAGGTTTGAAAAACCTTGGGACCTTACTGACAAGTTTGCTATTTAGCACAGGTCCCAAAGCATGTAGGGCCGATTCTCCCACTTTCGATAACGCAGGTATCGTACAAACGATCCCCACCTTGATTTAATCGCCAAGACCATCTTTAGGGAGAAACCCAGGTTCTTGGCGTTTCTTTCCTGATACATCGCTTCTTCCCTCTCAGTAAGAGAACAACATGGAGGCTGTGATGAAGTGAGGATTTTCCTTTATAAGGTATAGCCAACCGACCCCGTTTCTCTCCTGTTAACAATGCCAGAGGGAGACGGGTCCATCCCGCAATGAGTATAAGCCGACTCTCGTCCGCGTCTCTGTCTCAATAGTCTTGTTAGGGTGACCTGTAATTTCATGCCAGAGCTACCCTGCGCTATTGAGTCGGGTTCGCTTTACAGAGAAAAATCCTCCCTCCATCAGGCTCCTTCCGAAAAACATGTTCCTTCACCTCTCTTTCTCACTTTATGCGTTTACCTTAATCTCGGATTAACGGGTCAGGACCTACATAATTAATTTAATGTTCAAGTACAGGTCCCAAGGTGTAGGAAGTCAATCATTCCACTTCCAAGTCTCGTAATTGGTTAGAATTCAAAGGCTTATCGCCCTTCTCTTTCATGCTTCACATAAGTAAGTTGTCTATGGTTGTTTTTCATATGAATGCTGGTATCAGCAACACCTCAACTCACCCGTTGCTTTCAACGGTTCATACACACCGACCTACGAGTCGTTTTAAATTCCCGAGTAAACCGAGTCCATCTCGTCTCGGATGAATTTATTTCCGTGGTTTAGATTTGTTTCGTACGGAAGCCACGTAAGCCGGGTAGCTCCCGCCGTGTTGCCCCGAGGCAGGGGTGAACCCCTCTAAGAAGCATGTGGTCTGGCTTCGTCCCGCACAAATGATTGTAAGCCAGGTAGCTCCCGCCTGTGCCGACAACTGCTGGAATCGCCTTTATCGCCTATGGATCGCCCCCGGAGTTCACAGGCGATGCACTTATCTCTAGTTGACTGACTCATATCATGAAACTTTACTTATGATATACGAGTCGTTTAATCAGATGTTTTTGTTAGTGCGTTAATCCTCCTCGATGTTCTAACTCTTGAGCTAAGTTGCATTTAGCATAACATAAACAAAGTAGTGGGAGTCAATAAAAAAATAAGGTTTCATTCAGGTCAAAAGAGGATTACAGTAAAAATCAGGCTTCGGTGCCTCCGCTAGACAGATCCTGGACAAAGGAATGGGTACCTGAATCCCCTATACAAAAATTCTTAAGTTAGGAGAAAATAGAGAAAAAGAAGCTAAACTTTGTCAAAAACTGTTCAAATAGAACCCTCCAGCTTTCCTTATGCATCCGGCAATTCGTCACACGTAGGGATATCCAACCTCTCCTCTTCATTTCTAGGAAGCTGGCCAGACACCTCCACACCCATGTTCACCCCATCAACACCAATCACCTCTGCCTCGAGAGCAGTATCGTTAAGTGCCTCCTGCCATGATTTCTCTCGCGCGACCAGGGTGGCAGCGTCAGCTGTGGAAGCAGCAAGCAACTCATTTACTTCCAATAGGTCTTGGGCCACACAGTTGGGAGAGCGAGGTCCTATTGTCAAATCAGCGCCTTCGGGCACCAAAGAAGGATCAACTGCAGCGCTAGATCCCCCCTCCTCAACAAAGTAGAGTTCACCGTTTTCACGGATCCCAATATCAGTATATTGGTGCATCCCAACCCAAAGCTCTTCCTGGCCAACATTTGGAGGAAGACAGGTCCTCAAGTGTCGGAGAGCTATCCAATATCCCTGCATCCTGGCTCCCCGACAGGAGTTCTCAAGCCATTCCCGACCATCCTGGGTCGCCTGCCACTCATCCACCCATCTGCTGAAATTGGCGACCCTACTAGCTTCTTCACCCTCGGCATTCTTCTTCTTTTTATCCTCTAACTCTTGGCGAGCCTGCTCAGCCTCCTGGCGCGCCTGCTCGGCCTCTCGACGTGCTTATTCCTGATCAAGCCACAGCTTATCCCTATCGAACCGCATCATCTCCAGGTCATGCTTGGCAGTGGACGCTTCCCCTTGAGCCTTCATAGCGTCCCCCATGGCCTGGTCAACAATGCTCTTCGACTTCTCAAGCTCTTCCTTGAGTGTGGCTTTCTGAGCTTTAAGGTTCCTGATCTCCTGGCCACGGTCGAGCACTTTTTGCTCTGCATCGTTTTACATCTTCAGAGAGGTGTCCGCCGCAATCATTAATCGAGCCGCCCATGTCCTCATGTCCCGGTGCACCTATTCCTTCTCGTAGAACCCCCTAGCATTCACATAGTGGTTCAGATCACCTTGGAGGGAAGTTGTTGCGGCTTGCACCACTGCAAGGGCGTTGTCCTCCGAGGTCATAATTGAACGGTTAGGCTCAGGTAAGTTGTCACACCCCACCCCGGGTGGACCGGCGTACGCCCCATGGACCCAACCACGGACTGCACAAGCCTAACCCAATAACACTAACCAAAGGTTCAATCATCAACATACATGAAACAAAGTCTAAACTTGGTCTCCAAAAGGACCAAGGGTCTAACCACATGCACAAGGGTGGAATCCAATTCATCAACATGCAATAATAAACATC
>JAOWBR010175847.1:0-11052 GCA_028571145.1 Dionaea muscipula
TCTTTAATCCCATCTGAATCATCAAAACTTCTTCAAAATCTTCAAATCAGATCAATGAGTCCCAATTCTCCTCTGATTTCTGAGAACCTTCCTTCACACAGGGCCTTAGTAAAAATGTCTGCCAGCTGTTTCTCAGTTGAGATGTATTCCAATCTGACATTTCCCTTCTCCACATGATCCTTGATGAAGTGATGTCCTATATCAATGTGCTTTGTCCTTGAGTGTAAGACGTTGTGACATACGGAGATATCAAACACTCCAAGGGCATAGTCGTCTTAGCGGAGGCAAGTCCATATGGTCAGAGTCACTCCCGAGGGAGAACAATTATCCCCTGGACTTAACAAAACAGTCATCAACATATCCAACACCTCATACACACACTCATGATACCACTAGTCTATACTCAACCGAAAGATGACTCGATGCAACAAGCTATGAATAAGCATGCGGGTAACCTACAGTCCATAGACAAGAACCCAGAACAACAATGCATCATGAGTCATAACGAAGATGGACAGAACAACATGCATAGACCATACAAACTATGCTCAAGGAATGGTATCAAGGAGTATCGAAGGATAGTATAGGGAAGGTGAAGGAAATAAGGTAAGTGTACAACCCTCACCTGGTAGTAATGGTATGGGTCCGCTATCCCGGATCACAATCCCGCCTCGAACCACGTCGGAACCTAAACATGGTCTAAAGAGAGGAAATCTCACTAACTAAAGTGGAAACCTCAACCAATCAATCATGAATCCTTGTCCAACAAGTCTAGTCATCATGCTAACATGCTAAACGAAGTATCCGAAGGCTCTAGCATGCATCCCGTACGAAACAGAATCGAAACGAAGTCAAAAGACTAAAGTAAGCTTGGTCTGGGTCGGGCACGACCGTGTGCAAGAGCACGGTAGGGCCGTGTTCAACACTGTTCTTTTGTGCGCAAAATGGAATAAAAGCACGGGCGTATCGACGGCTGACACGGCCGTGTTTCCCCCAGGCCAGGCATACCAAAGCACGGTTCATGGCCATGTTTGAGAACATGGCCGTGCTCCTCCCAGTTTTCGGGTGTGTTCACCCGAAACCCAACCAAACACATCCAAACCAACATCTCATGAATCCACAACACTTCTAAATGAATCTAGGGTGTTTAGGTAGATGATTAAAGCATGAAAACACTTCTAAATCATCCTTAAACATGCTCTAAACTCATAATGTATCAAAAATCCGAAAATCACCCACAAACCCCAAATGTGAACCAAATCATGAAATCAAACCAAATCACTTGGATATGCTCATCATCTACCCTCCAATGTCATGCTAGACACATCCATTTCATGCACAAACCAAATATTCAAGCCAAAACTCCATACCAAGGTAAAGGTCTCACCTTTGGTCGAAATGAGCAATCCAAGGCTTGAATGAAGGATGAATCTTGTTCTCCTTGTCCTCTTAATCACGAAAACGGCCCTCTCTAAGCTCCAAGATCAATGGCTAAGCAAGAGAGGAGGAGAGAAGTGAAGAAGAGAAGGAGAAGAAAATGAAAGGGGGAGAGGGAGATGGTGGCTGCCGAAATGAGGGAGAATGGGAGGAGAGAGAGTGTGCTTTAGGGATTAAAAGGGGCTAGGGATTCATCCCATGCCTTTAAGGGCATTTGGGTAATTTCCCTTCCCTTTAATTTGGTCAAAAATCAAGGAGCACCCCCTTAAAGTCCCTTCCAAGGCTTGAACCTAAGTCCAAGTCCTTTCTCATCCCATGCCTTCCACCACTAGACCAAATCAAGTTGTTCAAATGTTTAAATAACCCAATTTGTCTAAAAATCGAAAGTGAAAACCCGATCCGAAAAGGGTGAGTTATCACACTTGCCCAGGCTGCCTGTCCGCTAAGCCTGCCCGGCGTGTTTGGCCAGCATGCTTGCCTGGTTTTCTCTCTCCTCTCATGCCAATAAATAGGCCTCCACCTCTTCATTTCTCAGGACTTCTTTTCTTCTCCTCCACGCCCGACCATGCCTAGCTAGAGCACCATCCTCCTCTGTCTGCCCGAGCCTTTCTTCCCGGAAGCCTGCCCGGGCCACTGTCTGCCCGGGAGACTACCCAGGCCTCCTTGCCGAGAAGCCTGCCCAGGCTTGATATCGGGGGAGATATCCCCTAGGAAAATGTGGCTAAAGGGTCTGAGATTGAATCGTCTAGCTGACCCGACTAGACCCGAGCCCTCGGTGAAACTCGGTCAACCCCGGTCAATCTCGATCAACCCCGGTCAACCCCGACCATATCCGACCGAACCCATCTTGAAAGATTCCCCATCTCTCCACGAGCGTGTGGGTGCTGACCGTTCGTCAATCGGAGCTTCGGATTGCTCAAACGGGCTTCCCGAACTTCCTGATGCAAACCGGCCAACCTGCCCGGGATGCCTGCCCGTTCGGTGATTCTCGCCCTCTTGTCCATTCCGCTTGACTGATCTTTTCCCTTCTCTTTCTTTCATTTCCCGGTTCTCCTTGCACGTAAGAACTACCAGTCATTTTAGACACTTGCTGACTTAAACATCGGAGCGGTCTCCTCGGGGTCACACCCTGGGGTACCCTCTGACCTCTTTGCTCTTGCCAGGTTCACTTTTGGAACGGATCGAAATCACCTCCGGATCACCTTTCACTCCTCCCCCAAGCCAACCGGGTCCTCTCCGCTGGCCGCAGCCGCCTCATCCCGATCGGACCGGGACTTTGATGATCGCCTCTGGAGGGTCTTAGGTGCTGACCGCCCCCGAGATTTTTTCAGGAGTATCAGATATCTGAAAGCGAATAGCTATCCTTTGTACAAGCTTTGTTGAGGTCGGTGAAATCTACACACATTCGCCATTCGTCGTTAGCCTTCTTCACAATGACCGGATTGGCCAACCAATCAGGGTAGAGAACCTCTCGAATGACCCCGACTGTAAGAAGTTGGTCCACTGAGTTCTGAACAACCTGATTAATGGCTGGGACGAACCTCCTCTTGTGCTGTTTAACAGGTTTTATACTAGGATTAACCCCCAACCTATGCTCTGCCACTTCCCGCGGGATCCCTGACATGGCCGAAGCTGTCCATGCAAAGACATCTGCATTATCCTGTAAAAAATGCTCAATACAGCTCCGCATCTATGGGTTCGTCAGCCCGCCAAGCTGGAGCTCGGATTCAGGCTCAGATTCCACCAGGTGGAATGGTATCAAGTTCTCCATGGGCTCTGGCCTGTCCCCCTCTGCGGAAGGTTGTTCAAGTATGGTGAGTAAATGCTCCATCTAGGGACCCAGGTCGCAGACCGCTGGCCGGAAAGACGATACTGGCTCCGAGAACTTATATGACAGTGAAAGAGCAATGATGTAACATTCCCGGGCCGATTCCTGATCTCCAAAACAGATTCTGATCCGATCTCCAAGAGGAAACTTCATAAGCAAGTAACATGGTGAGAGTGCGACCTGTAATGTAATCTGTGTAGGTTGGCTAAGTATAGCATTATAGGCTATTGGTATGTCCACCACTAACTACCTAATATGATGCTCCTAGGTGACATCAGTATCACCAAGGACTGCAGGCAGAGTTACCTCTCCTAGAGCCTTCACAGTTGACCCGTTAAATCCCGATAAAGGAGTAGTAATTTGGCTTAAGGGATATCCCTCCATGTTAGTGATCCGGTGTAACCGTTGGTAAGCATGGAAAAATAAGATGTCTGCAGAACTTCCACTATCAACCAGAATCTTGTAAAGATTGGCGTTGCAGATTACCACCGAGATGATTGTCGCATCCTGATGTGGAAATCAGACTCCTGCAGAATCCACAAAAGAGATGGAGGGAACAATCCCCGAAGAGGATTGACCCACCTCTTCTTTTCTTGAGACGTAGCCAACAAAATTCTGTCGTGCATAACGCTTTCGCTGCTTGTTACTATCGCCTCAACTAGCCGTTCCTCCACAAATAGTGTTAACCGTGGCTAGTCCATTGGGATTTTTCCCGTGATACTTGGTGTCAGAAGACCCTGAAGGTGGATCTGGAGACCTATCCGGACTCATACTCCTATCATCCCTTCCTCTCTTATTGGAATTGGACTTGCAGTTGTCCTTGGCCTGCTTATACCTCTGAAGACTTCCCCTTTTGATCAAGGCCTCAATCTGGTCTCTCAAATCCCAGCAATGCTTCGTATCATGACCGTGATCCTTGTGAAACAGACACCACTTATCCTTTTTACGCTTGGCAGTTGGAGTAGTTAACCTAGAGGGATTCTCAAAATGAGATCGCTCGATAGCTAGGATCTGTTCACGACTGGTATTGAGGGGTGCATAATTTTGATAGCATGATACGGGACGATCGCGCCGTGCAGTGCTATCAGTGCTTCCTCTCTTTCTACTGGATGATGGAGCTTTAAACTTGAAGCTGCCCTTTCCGGACTTCTTGTTAAACTGAGGGGCCTTAGATGCAGTAGATGTGAGTATGCGACCACAGAGGTCGCAATACTCAGCTCATGTTGCCCACGGGCCAAGTCTTCCAAACGGATGAAGGATCGAACACGGTCTAACATATCAGCATAGTTAACTTGTGGTGCAAGCGATAGGCTATCAAAGAACTACCCTGGCCGTACCCCATGCAAGATGGCTGCAAGTGCCACATCCTCGTTGATTCCTGGGATAGAAATGTAGGTTAAGTTAAAGCGAGCCATGAAAGCACGCAATGACTTATCCGGTTGTTGCTTGATGTGGAACAAACTGGGCGTTGTGCACCTCGTAATTGCTGAGCTGGTAAAGTGTGAGAGGAAAGACTGCGTAAGCTAGCTAAAACTTTCAATCATTCCCGGACGCAATGTCCCGTACCACAAATGGGTTGCTCCCTTCAGCGTGGTTGAAAATGCCCGGCAAAACACCACATTACTGTAGTTGAGAAGGCGCATATTTGTCACATAAGTGCCCAGATGATCGTCTGAATCTGTTGAACCATCATACAAGTTCAGTATTAGCATCCAAAACTGATCTGGCATAGGTTGTGTGTACATGGCCTGTATTAAGGGGCCATTAGCATCAGGGTTATCTTCAGGGTCTAGGATGGCCCGTTGAAGGATCCGCTTCTCAATCTCAGAATACCCCGCCTGAGGTTGCTGAAAAGGAAGTATCACCTCCTCTCTCAGAACTGATCCCTGGGCAGAGGATGCACAGGACTGCAATCTAGCTCGCTGAGGCTCTGTGGGCTAACTAGGAGGAATGACGGGTTGCCTCTGTAATAACTGCAACATCTGTTGCTGCATCTCAGACATTCGTATAAGCTGATCACGAAGGGAATCAATCTCAGCGTTGTGATCCCTTACCCCAGGAGCAGGAACCTGCCCTTGGTTCTGACCTGCAGGCTGCGGACTCCGAGGTAGAGTTCTTAGGTCCGGCAGGTCGCGAATGATCTCAGGAAGACGATCTTGAGACTCATTCTCGTTCACCCAGGACTGGTGAACCTGAACGTGCCGATCTCCCATGCTAGGTGTACTGGCTATGTAGATCGCTCGTTCCCACAGATAGTGCCAAATGATAACGGTTGAAAAATCCTGTTGTTGTCTTGTGCGTCAAGTTTACGTCATAAGCTGTTTAATCAGTCAGATCTGTCAAATCCTGTTCTTTAGGTCGTAGGTCGCACGTCGCCAAGTCAGGGATCTGGTAACCTGCAAAAGGTAGCTCGTCAGACAGGATCCGAGGATGATGCTCGGGGTCCTTCTCCGATGCTAAAGTCAGTGCGGGCTTTGTAAGATTGGAAATCTCAAGAGAATGCAGAAAGTTGTGAGATCTGAATATTTATAATGAAATATACCTTGGAAGGTAGGGAGTATTTATAGGAAGATATTGTCTATGAAGTACCTATTTTACCCTTCCAGCCCGCGAGGTGTCACTCAACCAGTGGAGTTACGTGTCACTCAACCAGTGGAGAGGTGTGTCAATTTTCTAGTGATGCCACGTGTCAACCATCCAGTGGAGCCACGTGCGACCTGCGGTCTGAAAGATTCTAGAAGCACGACCTATTCTAAGCAACATAATCCACAAGTAGAAAGTAGATAAATAATGGAAAATAGGATTATTTTTTCTCATCATTAGGGGTGTTTCTGTTTCTTCATCCGAGGAGCTTCTGTCCGAGGTAGCGTTCATCAATGCTCCTGATTTTTCGGTACATTGTTATGGCGATGAGATCGAGGAAGAAAAAAGGATGACTATGTGTCACGTGAGTTGATGCCTGAGGAGGACGGTGGGCACGAGGAGTGTAGAGCTACTGGGCTTGAGCTAGAGATGTGGGCCTGGTGAGGAAGTCAGGGGAGTGGAGTTTGGGCCTAGTTCAGATGGCTTATAATTGTGTGGTTCTAGATGAGAGTTTTTCGGACGCACCTCCTATTGATTTACAGGTCGTTCTGGAGGGCCCGCCTATGTCACGACGTAAATCTAGGTCCACTCCCTCCTCACTTGCTAAGAGTTTTTTCCCACCATGCTCGAGCAAGAGGAATTGGTCAAAAGTAGTGGTCAAAGCAACGACCTCAATTTTGTCATCTTCGGTGTCTGACTCATTTGATCAGTTGGCCAGACTGGAGGCAGAGGAGTGTGTTTCCCTTGGTAAGTTACTTAGTTTAGACTTTTTAGGAAAAAAGAGGAGTTCATTTCAAAGATCATGAAAATAGAGATTTGAGATGCTCAGGATGCTATCTAGCTGGAGGCGATCTTCCACCTCAGTTGAACTGTTGGATGATGATGGTTGTTTGGGCACATTCTTCTGGAAATTTTGGCGGGTGCTTGGGTTGACATATCATTGTTTGGACGAGATTTAGAATTTCTGGGTCGGCGTAAGTCTGTGCGGTTTAGTTTTTATGGCTGTTGGCCTTCCTTAGAGCATCTTCAACAAAGCCTCTATCCTCTTCCCTTAGCTAAAAATAGAGAGTATTAGTAAAAAAATGTCTCTAATATTTTCTCTATGTAATTCCCTATTATAAGGAACTTATAATGTGAATCTCAAAAGTTTTATATTATTATTTTATTCAATTTTTATTTTCTTTTGATTCTAGTAAATGGTTATTCAAATAAATATTTATGATAAAATAATATTTAAATGGAATAGAGAAAAAATAGATAGTATTGTTGGAATAAATTGTTGAAATAGGGATTCCCTAAAATAGAAAAAATATGTTTTAATCAAATTTTGAGGATAAAATAGAGAGTATTGTTAGAGATGCTCTTAGGATGGTTCGGGTTTACTTGTTTTATTGATTCCCACCACTTGTCGATCTCTTCTTTCCTCCCTTCCATGTACTAATGTAATTTTTTTTGATTCTATCAAATATAATTTATTTACTGATAAAAAAAGTTATTTTGGAATATGTATGTAAAAATAATTATGTTGAAAAAAATATTGTAACTTCATATTGGTTTTCTCACTGTAATAAATCTCCCCTGCTACTTTGCCCCTCTACCTTCCCATCAATCTCACACTCAACCTGCATTCTAGTAAGAATGAGACGGACATGGTTTGAACAAGCAAGTAAATGCAATTTGTTATAATTGATGTTTGAACAGTGTCTTGATGTAAGCGGCTTATGTAGGACCACAATAGAATTTAGGATAATTTAAAATTTGGATAGTTAGGGATGACAAATATTGACGGGTTGGATTTGACCTATGGTGGGCAAATAGAACCAAGAATCGCAGATTCGAATCGAACCGTGTCGAACGGTTTGGTTCGATCCAGGTTCTTATTTTTAAAATACAAGACCCAAATCAAATCGTAGATTTTTTTAAACGGTTTGGTCCAGGTTTTATAAAATTTGGATTCGAACTGATTATTAGTAGGCAAATGGGGTCAGAAACCGCAAATCCGAACCGAACCGTCTCAAACAGTTCGATTCAATCCTGATATTCCTGTTTTTAAAATACAAAATGCGTACCGAATCGAACCGTAAATTTTTTAAACGGTTCCTTCCAACTTTCATAAAATTTGGACCTGAATCGACCCGTGCTCGCCCTTAATTTGACCGTTTAAATAGTCGGGTAATATTGGTCTGTCTGTGCCAGCCTGTGGGTTTTTTTTTTTTTTTTTTTTTTTTTTTTTTTGTGAGCATAAGATCCATTTGCAGACGTCAAGTAATATATAGTCATGCAGGAAAGGGTAGAAAATAAGCGTCGTTGTATAAGCATGAGAAAAATATGTTATTCAATGTGTGTAATTTAATTATTGGATTTATATTAACAAAATAAAATAATTCATTGTCACACTCACACGGCTTCTTAATTAGTTGCCAATTTCATTGAAAGACTGAAGCTTAAAATGCCAATATATTCTGACAGGATATATATATGCCGGCATATTGACTTCTGGCAGGGAAATTTTTGGGTAGGTTTTCATGAAATAGACGGGTGTTGATGTAATATAAAATATGATCTATTTTAGTTTACTGTCAAAACAATTACAATAAAAAATCTCATATCTAATTTTTTTTTATTATTATTGTTTTGACCTCTCTTGATAATTTTACATTTGAAAAACAAATCACAGATGAAAAGTTGGAATCTTTGTAATTAGTGTAGAATAGAGAAACTACATTACAATATTTTATAGATTCTAACTGGAGTCTGGATATAGTTTCAATTATTAACGTTTAGATGGAGTAAAATAGTTGTAGAATGTCTTTGGAAGATTGATCATTTAAAATATCTATCTTGTGTGTTATTTCTATTGACGTGACATTTGGATAAACTCTAATGATAAGTCAAACGACGATGTTTGGGAGGTAAATATATATAAAACAACACTTACATTTAAATGTATAGAACGAACAGGTGATTGTGTGAATTGAGCGAGCGGATACAAAAACTTTCTGAAGTAGGCGCGTGCCTGGAAGGCTATACGGAGCGAATCTTTGTGTATAAGCTTTGAGCACATAGAAGACAGGCCACATTTTGGATGGTTGGAGCGGTTTATACGCACGATCGATGTGGTGAGACTGTTGGACATGCTGAGTTGAACGGTTGAGGAGCATCAATTAATCGGCGCACGATTAGCACGCGAGCGTCAGAGCAACTGATATACCTAAAAAAAATATGCCACGAAACGTCCACGTGGACGACGGATACGCAATACACGTGGATGTGTAAGCAAGCGAATCAATGAACGCCAACACATGGACATGAGAGTGCACATGGAGACCAGAGGACATGTGACCGTGCGCAAGGTGTCGGGCAGCTGCTCGCCGAGCCGGTCTACTTGGTCCCCGTTCGTTCGCACGCGTGTACCTGGGTGCGATTGCCGTCCTCATCTTCCCTCGCTTCGGAATTTGACATTGGTATGTTCGACTCGAAAAGATTGCTTTGTTGCTCGTACGACGTTGTAGGAAAAATTTACGAATGGAAAGGGTCGTCACATAAATTCAAGTCAGACCTCGTCGGGGTCCAAGTCCATAAAAATATTTCGAGGACATTCCAGAATATATTAAAAGATCCGCTCACAAAAGTAAAGTGTGGTACAGTAATTTTACAATTCTCTCTCCTTTCCTCCATGATTCTCTATAAACATAACCCTTAGTTTTATTTCCTAGATACGCTTTCAGTTGGAATTATTTCTTTTATTTGAAGTAGTATCTGACTTGAGCTTCAGAAGAATCTTTTCGGAAATCAAACTTCGCACTCTCCTAACGCAACGCGCTACGTTTGTTTTTAACGAATAGATATCACACGGAACTGGTCTACTCCATTGCTTCTAGCTAGGAAGTTGGGATAACTACTAACATGATTGAGAGATATGTTCAGGACAGTTGTGAATAAGAGAAGAGTAAGTACAAATAGTTGTTAAAATACAAAAGTAAGATTATCACTAATTCAATACACACGAGATATGATCTTTTTATCATATAATCCCAATAATCTTTGTAGTAGAGCGTCACCTTATTTTGCAGCCCTTGTTGGGGGTTTTGTCTCAAGAGACAATGTTTTTTCACAATCTTTTGATTTTTAGTTTTTTGTTTTGAAACACAAAAAAAAATCCCTTCAAGATTCAAGACGCGTTCGTTTACTTTATCCCGATATATTAATTAGCCGCTTTTTTCTCTTTGAATTAATTTGGATGCGAGAACAGCTTCATTATTAATTAATATTACATTTATCTTGAATGTAAACGAGTAATTCGACACAATTAAATAGGCAACAAGATCCGAGCGAGAATGAGTCTCTTCCCATTTGCTATCCCCTTCTCCCCCGATGGGCCCTCAACTCCCCTTTCTCACTGTACACCTCCCTCCGGCGGCCTATCGAGCTGCTAATATAGTTTTGAAAGCAACATTTTCTACAATGCTCCACATTATCTAAGAATTTTTTTTTTCCGATTTTGTTTTTTTTTGTTGATGAATGAAACATTTTTCTTTTGGGAAGAGGACAAATGTTTTTTACTTGCACCAATCAGAGATAACTTTTAGCGTTTATGATGGTGGTCCAATTCCAAATAAAGAAAGGCCCAATCACTTAATTATCCTGCTGTATGCCTGTATGGGTCACTTTCTCTGCAGTCCTCAGTCACTTCACCCAACCCAACCTTCTCTTTATTGCTTTTCTTACATAGCTAGCTGATAGTCGCAAGGAAAAAAAAAAAAAACCGTAAGAAAAGACAGAAAAAAGGTTAAAAAAGAAGTAAATTTGAAAATTTGAACCTCGATATACAAACAAACAAAAAAAATTAACAGCCATTTTTATTTTATTTTTTTAAAATAAAACTATCTTTTTAGAAAGAAAAATTCCTAAAAGTGGTTATTATCGTCTGAAAATGAGCCAAACGCTATCACGTAAGGCTTGAGAACCGCTTCCGATTACCTAAGCAGGGAAAACCGGTTTAACAAGATGAGCCGACGCTGAATCGACTCCGGATATGAATAGATCGACTCTTGGACCTGAAAAAACTAACAAATCACGTCAGAGGGAAGCCCGAGGTTTTAAGCCCGGGACGACCGCTCTGATGCCTAAGTCAGTCAAGGAAAGTAAGACGCGGAATCAAGCTTATGGCTGAAAAAGATGTTGAAATCGGAAGAAATCACATA
>JAOWBR010175858.1:0-11051 GCA_028571145.1 Dionaea muscipula
CAAAAATCATGAAATTAAATCACGGTCCTAATGAACCCAAAATCAAAATATCGAAAAACCGTCAAATCACGACCCGTTAAATCCCGAAAAATCCGGGAAACCTAAACACGTCAATATGGTACTCAATGAACTCGTCTTATCATCACGATCATGCCGATATGTTCAAAATATTCGTACGACATGCAATGCAAAAATTAACAAAATGGCTACGTAAAATCCGAGAACACTATTCACGTAAAACACTATTCACCGAAAAACGAAAATTTTTCAACATGATAAATCAATCATAAATAATCATAAAAAAAAATATAAAAATATCCATAAAATCCGGGGTATAACAGATATGGTGCTTCTTCAAAGCATGAATATCACATGTAAGCACATACCAATAAGGATGCAAGATAGAAACTTTGATAATCAAACCTGAGTTAGGATGGAAAGTACACTGTGTTCAGGTTTGTGAGTAAAGGGGTTGGTTCCTTCTTGCTCCTATGGCTCCAGAGTTCCTTCTTGCATGCACACTGGCTTCATAAAATGAAACCAGCTTATATCAATGGAGTCCATGAGAAATTCAGGTAATTAGTCTCTTGGAGGGAAAAAGAGTCTAGCTTTGCTTTACCACCAATTTGGGTAATGTCACATGCAATGGTTTAACCTCTATGGTCACCGTCAGCTTTTTCAAGATGGAAATGGTCAACCCTTGCTTTCTCTTCTTAATTCTTCCAAAGCTACTTTATAGCTCAAATGGAAAATATGGAAAAAGGCTTGATGAGACATCATTTTGTGCTAGGAACGGCTATGCTCAAAAGGCTAAGGGCTCATGCTAATGGAGGTCAACAATAAGGGAAATTTGGTTAAAAAAATGTGAGCTCATTTGCCGCTCAAACATAAACAAAACTCGCGCACAACTGTACCTCACGACGGGGTCGGTTCCTAAGGCTTTAGAATGTGACTGATCATAATAAAAATTATTGTGACGTGTGTGTGTGAATACATCCAAACCAGATTTCAATCACATGGTTTTAGCCATGCAAACCTTGTTAATATGTGTTCACGTGACATCTCGTGATTTTCTTGATTCCCCCCTTGGTTGTGTCTTCCTTTAGTTCGTGCTTAATCTTCAATGTCCATGGCACTTCTTCTTCAATCTCTTCATCTTTCCTTTGCTTGTGATAAACCTGTTACGCTTGATAAGCTTTGCAAATTCATTAATTGATTGGGCATTCATTTGTTTGTTAATCATCAAAACATATTACGTGGGTCAACAGAAACCAAATAATAATATATGCTATATAGATTAACATGCATAACCCATGCATTTTATAATTGTAACACACGTGAAATATAAATAATTAGGGACGTGTAAAGTGTACTTTTGTACACTAATACACCCCCAACTTAGACCTTGCTAGTCCCTACCAAGCTAAACATGAATCAAAAAGGAAAACTAGACATATGCAACTATTTCACAGCATCCAATTCCAATACAAAATTATCAATTAAAATTCAATCACCTACAAATAATCATGCAAAGAACCAACCCAAGAGTGTGTGTGTGTACTGAGCCCTATTCGTCTTACCACAAACCATGGTACATGCTCATAGGAAACATCCTAAAATGTAAGGTTTGACTCCCTACCTCACGGGTCAAGTAAGACATATAAATGTGAATATGGACACTCTAAGGAGCCAACAAAAGCTAACTCTCAACAGGAAAAGGCTACCTAGTACAGTGAGAAACACACGTTGCATACATGATAGGACACAACTAATGGGATTCTACTAATCTTACCACAAGCCAACCCAGGGTCAGAAAAATCAATGAAAAGGTAAAACATGGCTATAGAGTAGGTATATAATAACAAGTAGGGAATGGACAAGGTCGATATACATCAGAAGAGTGCACGAACCCATTCATCTCATACATTTTCAGCTCAATAACTCTTTTTCCATTGTGAATTTCTTCTTTTATTTTTCAACGTTTCTTTTCTTCTTCTTTTTCTTTTTCAAACCCCCCAACTTCAACTTTTACGGGTTTTTCATATCTTTTTTTCGTTCATTTTCTCTCTTTTTGAACCCTTTTCAACCCATTTTCTCTCTTTCTTTTTGCTTTTCAACTCTCTCTCTCTCTCTTTTTTAGAGGAGTGAATATCATAGCTAGCAAAAGAAAGGCTATGTGTATAACATGAAGTGGGTACTAGCAATAAGATGTAAACGAAGAAAAGTAGGCATGAAGGCTTAAATTCACAAGAAAAATTGACATTTGTCATTCCCTGAGTAAACTAAACTTCTTACCACTAACCAAGTCTCATAGTTACACCCAACTCACTAGCACATTGCACGCCGATCACTTTTTTCTACTTTTGTGACACTCACATTTTCACTCAAAGAAATAAACTTGCACCTAGGAGGTCGCCTACTCACATGTATCATTCCTCATCTTACCACTAAGCTCGGCTAAGTGGATAAAGATTTCTAGCACAACTATTATAGACAATCAAACTCCAGAAAATAAAAATGCACAGAACGGAAGCATGCAAAGCAGAGACATATGCAGGTAATCCTAAGAATTCATACTAGTCAAACTAGGAACATACAAAGCCTAAGCGCATGACAAACCAACCAATTTTTTTTTCAAAATTTTTTAAGAAAATTTCAAATCAAATAATAATACTCTCTCCCCCAGCTTAAATCTCACATTGTCCACAATGGAAGGGAGAAAGGGTAGAAAGCATCTTATAATGTGCATATGACAGAGCGAAGAGCTTCAAATAGGGATAGAAAAAAAGAACCTGCAAATGACAAAAAAAAAAATAAAGAACATGAAAACAAATAAAAGAAAAGAAACAATTGCAAGGAATTATAATTTTTTCATTTTTTCATTTTAATTTATTTTATTTTATTTGAATTTTTTTTGGTTGGTCCAAGCCAGTGATGGAACGATGCACAAGTCGCTACGGATGTAGGGATCCCTAAGGTCCGACCGTAGCAACCCCTATCTCAGCGCAGAAATTCAACCTAATCATACTATGATCGTAGCACTCCCTACAGTTTAACCGTAGGGGCTACTGGCCCTGCATAGTTTGGCCGAAACTCAACTCAACATGTGATAACTTGCACCAAAACCAAACAAGCATGGAAACGACACAAAGTCTAAGGAAAGCAAAAATACAAAGTCCAAAACAAAAACTACATCATTCCAAATCAAAACAGATGTCTAAAACGGGCTCAAGTGAGATAAATATGAGATCCCAAGGCAGGACGTCTCCTGCGCCAGGATCTGGCTCTTGCAGAACAACTTGAAGTCCCAACGTCTAATCCAGCTCCTTCTTTCTTCCTCTCCTCCTTCACCTTCTTCTTCTAGCCCTCTTCTCCTCGGGTACCTCCTTGTTCTTCTCCTCCTCTACCTTGTCCACTCCACCGTCTAAGCATGGAGTAATTGGCACCGACGGGTGTCTCTTTTCCTCTTCATGTAGGCAAGCTACTAAAAAGATGTGAGCTTCATAAGACGAGCTGTCAGACAATATCTTCATGAGACCACTCGTGCAATTGATTTGTGCATTGTCATAGCTAGGAATAGTCTACCTAAAATAAGAAGAAAATTCGGAGCAGTGCTAGTACTAACAGTGGGGTCAGTACCTAATACTTAAAAATCAGCAGGATAACAAAAATTTTCAAGCGTGACAAGAACATCCTCTACTACCTCCCATGGCTCCCTCAAAGAATAGTCAGCTAATTTCAACAACACGGGGGTAGGTTTAAGTTTGCTCAACCCTAACTTCAAATATAAAGCATATGACATCAGATTCACACTTGCTCCTAGATCTAATAGGGCTGGCCTTACAACATATTTTCTTATCTTACACCCAACAGTAGAACAGGTCGGATCTTTCATTTTTGGAGGGATCCCCTACTCTAACACAACATTCACTTGTTCTACAATTTCAATTTATTCATGCAGCATTTTAAATCTTTATAATCACGTGTAAGAGCTTTAGGGAATGGTACCAGCTTGGGCTTATAATTAGAGATGTAAGGCTCCTCAGATAGAGCCTCAATTTTACCTTGCGATTCATCCTTACACTCATCCTTACTTTCCTTCGGTGAGCCATCAACTGGAGAGTCCTGCTCGAATTCACCACTAAAAGTGGTGGTAGCATTCACGCCCTTCACATTTTCTTTCTCCACCTTCCTTTTCCTTTCTCTTTCATGCCCACCTGCTCTATCAACTGGACAATTTGCCTCTTCATTTCCTTCTGCTCTTCAGCTATCTGTGTCAATAAAGCATCAACTTTCTGGTTAGTTTTCGTTTGAGCTTCAATAAAAGCATGTAAAACATTTTCTAGACAACTACCAGAAGAACTAGCTACAGGTGGCTGTGCACAGGGACGGAGTTAAAAATGGAAAATAGGGGGTAGCAATTGAAAAAATTAACTGAAAAGCATCACTGATTGAGCAAATCCAAAATTAACTTACCAAGAAGATAAAAATAAGGATAAACAAATGATTTGAAAAAAGAATAAAAGACAAATAGAGAGTATATATATTTCATATAGATACTTTTTTTTACTGAAAAATAGGAAAAAAAAAAAAACAATTGAAGAATGTATATTATACATATATATATATATATATATTCTTTTATTGAAAAATGGCGGGTCATGACCCCCATCGGTGACAATGTAGCTCCGCCCCTGTTCAAGACCACAAACCCAGCCCTGCCTAAGCAAACGATACAGCCTCCAAACCAAGCCAAAGGAAGAAACTATGCCGAGGAAGGAATTCCCTTTTCCAAATGAAGCCCCCCACCAAGGCAGCTTCTCTTCATTCGAAGGACAGAATCTAAAATATGCAAGAGCTTAAAGTAACCTGTTTTCTGTTAAACAAAAGTCTCACTCCCCTCTAAGCTGCCCACCCAGCTCCACCACTTGATCTCGCACCTTTAATAAAGCCCGCCACATCCATGAACCCTTAAACCCTCTTAATGTCAAATTTAGCTATTTAAATATCTATATAATTTTTAAATTTTATTTAGAAAACCCTCCTCCCTAATTTAATTGAGTTTTAAAAATATACCTATGTTTTCTATGAAAAGTGTGTCTAGAGCAAAGTAAATTTTTAGTTATTTTTTTAAAAAAAATAATTAGAAAATACAAGTATTTATGTAAAAATCCAGTTGTTCATATTTAAATAATAATCATTTTCATTAATACCACTCGAACACCTTTTCATATCACATATATCTTTTACATGTGTTTATATATCCATCGATCTTGTTTTAGGTAATATGAATTATCCCTTCTTCCACTTTGAGGCAACTTGTTTCAAACCAAGATTGAGACCCCCAACTTATACCAACTTCAAACTGGGTTAACTTTCCAACAATGTTCAGAAATATATAATAAAATAAAATCGATTTCAATAGTCATAGAATATGACTCGTCCAAATATCTAATAATGTAAAACTGGATAACGCTTACAGTTCAATTCTGACACAAGAATGTAGATATCAATGATCAATCAACATAACCTACAAAAAAATTCCCCAATGACACTATTGTCTACCGCCCAATCTGCCACCCCTACCCCTACCACCGTATCCATTTCCATTGGAGACTGTATCAGGAAGATCTGCACGGCTTCCATAGTCGTTTCTCCTGTAGTCGTTCCTCCCGTAGTCGTTCCTCCCATACCCATTCCTCTCATAACCACCACCACCATGACCAGCATTGACGAAGTCCGAACGACCATTAAAATTGTCATTACGGTACCCACCACGTCTCGCTTGGAATGAGTTTCCACCATCGCCAACTGCAAAAGATTGGTTTAGAAATTCTCCCCTCTATAATATTATGAAATCCCATCGAGTGAAAACACAGAAGCAAATATACTTTATTTTAATAATAAATCTTCATAAGCTGGACACACTCAAATATGGGTTAATGTAGATTAATTAATGAATGAATTATTATACAATAGAAATGCAATGAATAATTTTGAACCCGTTTTTCTATTAAAACTTAGATTTACAAGCAACTTTACAGCATCGACCACTCACCTCGAGTAGCAGTTCTCTTCTCTTGAATAAAGACATCATTTCCACCGATTCTAATTGTAGATACCTGACAAACAGAAAAATAGAGATCACTATTTCCAGCCAAACTTATTGCAGAAGAAATAAGGAAAATAATAACCAAAAAAATCAGCATAGGATGGATACTTGATTAACGATGCAACATATTGCCATTTACATGAACTTAGAAGAGCATCTATGCTGAAATATAACAGGAACACCCAGTTACTAAGTCTACATTATTATTAGATGAGAATATCCCTTGGTATTGCCAGGAATAACAACTATATGCCAGCCTAAGAATTAAAAGAAAATTGTGACAAGGACAAGTGGTGTGTGTTTGTTTCATAGAGACCATGGACAGGATACAGAGCATTGTTGGGACCTTGGGGATCAAATTGAAGCACTTACACCAAAGGGGTGCTTGCTCAAATATACATGGCCTGACACGGATGACTGCCGAGCAGCAGGTGATAAGAGGGGGCATCCAAACCGAAGTCCGAGGCTGGATAATCAGCAGGGGGCCGAAGACCAGAAAGCAGGGTGAAAGCGCCTATTGACCTCCCAACCGTGAATGTTATTTGTGGAGGCATGGCAAGTGGGGGGACAGTAACCACCAGCACAAAAAGTATGCATGAACAGAGACGGTTAGTTATGTCTCCACTACACACGGTGTGCCAGAGTCTTCAACGCGGGCTCATGGACCTACCATTTCTTTTGACATGCGACAGGGGTTCATCGAATTACCTCTTATTAAGAAAATTTAAAATAAAGACGACAAATGATCCACTCCCACCACATCTTAAAAGTTAAAAAGAAATATCAAATGACATTTTTGTCACTACGCATGTGCAAAGCTTAAAAAACTACACAAATTTTAGGAAGCCGAACATCAATTCCTTGGCAAGGAGGCAAATGCACAAGAAATGGCATCTAAAAGTGGCAGCAAGAAAAACAAAATATGGTATTACCTCAATAGCCTTCTCCATTGAACTTGAGGATTCAAATTCAACAAAACCATAGAAGAAGTCCTGAGAAAAAAAATCAACCGTATGAATATGGGATATATGATATTGAGGATCAAATCTTTCAAAAGCGATACATTTGATGCTGTCAATAGAAATTTGATGCTGCCTATATACCTTATTGCGTCTAACTTGGACGCCACCACGTTTAATGAGCCCAAACTTCTTGAACTCTCGTTCCACTTGCTCAACTGTGGCATCATGAGGCAAATCCCCTATGTAGATAGAATAGCCCCGGTCTGCATGAACAACTAAAGGAGACTGTTACTTTACTGACCCACCTATGCTGTTTCAAAAAAGAAAGGGAGAAAGACTTAAACAAAAAGAATAAAACTTGAGATTACACAGCTACCTTCTGTCCGCTCGACATCCCTTCTTTGCCTACCAGTCTGATTAGGGAAAGATGATTCAGAAGATGCTGCGGCACCCTGTGACTGTGTAACACCAGCAGCTCCAGTCACACGTGATTGATGACCAGCAGCAGTTGGAGCAACTTGCCTTGATGGCAGTCCTCTTGATGATGCAGTCAATCGAGTGCTTGTGGCATTTGCCACATTTGGAGTGCCTGTAGTAACTATTGATGCATAAGATTTCTTAGGGGTATCTTCTCTTGTAGTGGTGGCTGGTTGAACAGCATTATTTCTTGTATCCACAGGTCTGACTTCTTCAACCACTGATATTTCTTCATCCCTGGGTGGATCCTGTACATTGTTTACAGTAGCAGTATCTGCAGCTTTTTGAACGATCGGAGAATTACTAAGGATTTCTTTCTCTGCAAGAACAAGTGAAGACTAAGTATGAAGTAGCAATGCAACCACATCTTCCCAGCAGTTGAAACCTGAAGCTGACCTGGTTCTTGGGTTGAAGTTAATGAAGGAACATCCTCACGCAACTCTTCAACATTGGCCGGCTCATCCCCTTGCAGTATCTCTTCCTCAATGAATCTAAAAACATCATTGAGCACAAAATAAGCCTTCTCTTGTGAAGCTAAACCCTTCTCTTGCGGAGCTAAAAAGAATGACTCGGTGAATTTCCTTCTCCAGTGATCTTTGTCAGTTATGCAGCCAGTCACTATCACAATAACACCCTTCAAATAAGAAGCCTGAGCATCTACAGTAATTATCTCAGCCTTGACGTTCGTGTAATCCGAAGAAAGTACCAAGTCTTTAATTGCCTATCACAAGAAAATTTAAGAACATGAAAAATCATAATAATGCATTGAAATGCAATTACACAAAAGTCCAAGCACAATTCAGGTTATCTCAAGCAGACGAACTTTTTCAGAGCATCAAGAGAACTGCAACAAGGAAGAAGCAATAGCTTAAAGACAGAACCAAGAGAACACAATTTGGGGGATGCTTAGAAACAAATTATTGGCAATAACAAGAGAAGATTAATCACACCATACAATAGCAATAGATCATTGATAATTTGATGTTCCCTTTTCAAGCAACCAACAATTAGAAGTCTTTAATCCAAAAAAAAAATATTATGAATCCATACAATTGTTAAGAACTGATGATTTCAGATTATGTTGGGAGAGAATGAGTAGGGAATGTAAAAAAAAAGAAATAGGGTACGCGCATGCAGTATCTGATATGCCGCACACAAGATAAGTATCAACAAAGAAGGGGCATTGTAATATATAAAAATGTCATTCAAAGATCAACCAACCAAATAGGAGGCATAATATGATGTTCACTCGTCAAAATAGGAGCACACATGTTGAAGATTGGTTTACAAAGCTGCAGTGGATTTACCTCCATGCCTGTGACTGTAGTCAATGATCCATCAGCTCCTGTGCGAGTCATCATGCTGGATTCATCAAAAAACTTATAGACCTGATCAGGGTGTTCATGTAGCAAGGTATAAAATCGTTTGACGAAAGCATGAGCAACAACTTCTGGAGGAAAGTCCAAAGAAGATCCATCCACTTGTGTTTCCATCTCTGGACAAAAAGTAGCATAAACAGAATACAGTAGGATCAATCAAAGAGGGAATCCAGAAAATCAGAGAAACCACCACAATTATCAAACTTCCAAGAAATACAAAAATCAAAACTAAGTGGATTATAATAAACAAATTTACCACACACAATTTATAAATGAGCAAATGAGCACCACATCAAATGATCATCGAAATGAAAATCAACCATAACATCTAAACAACACCATAATATGCGTCTCATTATGCACAGATTGGTAAGGAGTAAGTGGTTTCTAGAGTACCAAAATATGAATCCAATAAAATTATAGGAACAAAGATTACTAGTTACAAACCTAAAAGCATTACCCTGACAAAAGCAGCTGTGTTAAAAAAAAGTATGCAAATCCAAGAATCAAGGACCTTGAATTGAGAAGGATTTAACTCACTGAAGCGTCAAAAGATCCAATGTTGCACGATGCGGCCCGCTTTTATAATCCAAGGAAATCAATAAAACCGAGAGACGAGCCAAAAGAAGCGCACTTGACAATATCGAAAACCCTAGATCAATGAACTACACAATCACAATTCATCACGTTGCAAAATTAACAATGCCATCGATGATTCGATTCTAGAACCACACTCAAAACTACAATTTCATCAACTCGAACTCAATATCACAAAGCCACACCCGAAAATCAACGCAGAGCAGGATAAATTTTTTTAAAAATAATGAATCATTCCACATTGCCAAATCGAATCACAAAACACGGAATTGGAATTCCAAAATCGATCGACGATTGAACGATGCATGAATGAACGAACAGAGATCGAGCGAGAGAGCTTGGAAGCCATGAATTTACCTCCTCCAAATCAATGGAGAGAGAGAGAAGAGTAGAACGGCGAACAGAGAGAGAGAGTGATGGAGAGTGGAACAGTGAAAGAGGGATTTGGTGAGTGATTTTTAGGGCAATTATATATAGAAGGCGAATATTTGAGAGGGGAGTGTGAGAATCTCGAAAAACAGGAACAGGATGGACTCGTCTTTCTGCCTCGTACACTGTTGTACGATATTTTTTTTCTTTTTTTATTGATTTAGTTTTTGACGGGAGTCGGCAAAGATCAACGGCTTTGATTGTGTGTTAGATGAGGTTCTAGGTGACGATGGATGAGTGTGGGGTAGGGGAACTTTATCACGAGGTTAATTTTTTATGGCAATTAATATGGAAAGATCAGTTTTTTCATCTTTGTTTGCGGCCAACGTAATCACCGACTCTCCTCTCTTTTTTTCCGAGTAAAATCCGTTATTTGATTTTGCCGGAATTATTATTTTTTATGATTTATTCGATAAACGGTTCAACATATTCGAACTTCCCCCCTTTGTTTACTTAGATTACACTTGTAGCCTCAGGCCATGTTTGTTTTGGGGTAAGGGACATCAGATTCAATAAAAAAATCGACCGAACTTATGTTGATAGGGTATGTGGAATAGAATTTATAATTCGGTTAAATATCTAATGATGTGTTTGATTAGCCTTATTTTTGTCGTATTAATAATACGATAAAAAAATAGTTGATATTCCTGAAAAAATCCCGGGGTCGGTTAGCTCCTAGGACCCTCCAAAAGTAGTCATCAAAGTCCCGGTCCGGTCGGGAGGAGGTGGCTCCGGCCGGCGGAGCGGACCCGGTCGGCACGGGGGAGGAGCGAATGAAAGGATGGGGGTGATTCCGACCCGCTCCAAGAAAAGGGCAACCTGTGGAGATCTTGAGAAGGCAAGAGCAAACAGGTCAGAGGGTACCCCAGGGAATGATCCCGGGAAGACCGCTCCGATGCCTAAGTCAGCAAGTGTGAAAGATGATCGGTAGCCCCTGCGTGTGAGGGGAACCGGGAGATGCACGGATGCAGGAAAGAGAAAGAGAGAACAGTCAGGCGAATCGGGCAAGAGGGCGAGAATCGCCAAATGGGCCTTCGCGTACGGCCGAGGGAAGGCAAGGCCGAGCGAAGCGAGGCCGGGCCGAGCGAGGCCGAG
>JAOWBR010175869.1:0-11051 GCA_028571145.1 Dionaea muscipula
TCTCTCTGTGGGAACGATATCTTACTTATCTCATATTACTTGATCGACCCAATATACTTTTTGGTGTCTTTCCCTCCATCTATATTCCCTCCTCTCCGTACGATTTTTGAGTTGGAGTTTAGAATTTGCACATAGGCTAGGAGGTGGTCAAAGTTTTTGGCGCCGTTGTCGGGGAGATTTTGTTTTGAATTCTTTGCTGATTTTAAGTTTGAAACTTTTAGTTCTTTTTTCTGACACATCATTTCAACCTGTTTATAACTCACCTTTATTTTTGTATATATATATATATCCTTTTTTATAATTTTGGTTGTGTACAACTTGTTTTGAGAGCTTGTCAGTCTTTATTTTTTTTCTGGTCAATTAATTTCTTCCATTCTACTTTCTATCTTCACGCTTACTTTGTTTTATGCTCACAAGTTTAACGGAGGAAGAACCTTTTCCGACTAAACTTGAGAGTGAACGAAGTGCACGAAGGAAACGGAGAGAAAAGAAGAAAAGGAAAAAAAATTGCTATGAAACTGATGGCAGACCAAGTGGAAGAAAAGAAGAGCTTTGCTTCTTATGGGACTCCTTCTACTTCTGGGACATGACCTCCCATTATTCGTCCCCCTGCTGCTGCCAGCTTTGAAATAAAATCAGCCTATGTACAGATGATTCAGAATAACGTGCAGTTTTATGGCTTTCCACAGGAAGATCCAAATGTTCATATCGCAGAGTTTCTATAGATCTGTGATATGTTCAAATGCAACAATGTGAATGAAGAGGCTGTGCGACTTAGACTCTTTCCGTTTTCACTTAAGGAAAGGGCTAAGGCATGGTTAAATTCATTGAATCCCGGAAGCATCACAACATGGGATCAACTGGCTTAAAAATTCCTAGAAAAATATTTCTCTCTGCTCAGAACGTCCACCTTGAGAAGGAATATCACGAACTTTACTCAAGGGGAGTCCGAGTCTTTATTTTATACATGGGAAAGGTTCAAAGAAGTGCTACGTGCATGCCCACACCACGACATTCCTAATTGGCTTCAAATCTAGAATTTCTATATGGGTTTAAAGTAGGGTATTCGATCCACCATTGATGCTGCTTCAGGAGGGTCATTCATGAAGAAGGATACGGAGGAAGTATGGGCACTTTTGGAGGACATGGCAGCCAACAACTTCTAATATTCCACTGAGAGATCCACCCTAACTCCCAAGCCCGAAGGCAAGCCGTAAAAAGTCTTTGAATTAGACAGCATCACGACTCTGGCAGCCCAGGTATCATTATTACATAAGAAAATAGAGAACCTGAGTGTGGCATCTGTCAGCTCTGGTTGTCTATATTACGGGATAGATCATCCTGGAAAAACATGTCAGGAGGATGTTCAGATGTCTCCTGCTGATCCTACATTAGGGATTGATGAATCAGTCAACTATGTAGATCAACAGAAGAACGCACCAATATCCAACTCTTCATATCGACCAGGCATGAGGAATCATCCTGGATTCGCTTGGAGTAATCCAAACGAAGGCCAGTATATAGCTCCTCATCCACGTCCGCAGTATACACTACCGAAGCCACACTATAATGCACCATCATTTTTGCCTCCTCCACCATCACAGGTCTCTTATAGACCTCCGCAATCTCAAAATCCATCTCACATTCAACCACAACCGCCTTCACCCAAGAGTACTTTGGTGGAGCAATCATCTCAATTATCCGCGATAGTCACGACAAAGTTTAATCATAACGATGCCACCATCAAGAACATTGAGACTCAGCTTAGCCAACTCGCTGTTTCATTAGGGAGTAGACCAGCTGGCTCTCTTCCAAGTACCACAAAACCTAACCCCAAGGTTGTACATAATATTACCTTGAGGTCGGGATAGCAATTACAGGGGTGTTATCGCCTGAAAATAAGCCAAGCGAAACACCAACTACTTGAGAACCGCCTCCGGTCGGTCTGGGCAAGGAAAACCAATTCAACAAGTTAAACCAAGTTTGGATTGGCTTCAAGAATGAGGAAATCAACTCTTAGACCTGGAAAGATGAACAAACCACGTCAAAGGGAAGCCCGAGGTTTTATGCCCGGGATGACCGCTCCGATGCCTAAGTCAGCAGGGGAAAACAAGACACGAAATCAAGCTTATGGTGGCAAAAGATGTTGAAATCGGCAGAAATCACATACCTGGAAGGAAAGGGGGGGTGGGGTATATATAGGCAAGGAGAAAAAAGGAGGGGGGGGGAATTATCGGATTACCGATATGCCCCTCCACCCTGACCGACCGGGTTGATCACCCGGGCAGGTCATCTCTTGGCTAGCTTGGCTAGTCAAGAAAATGCTAAGTGAAGACCCCGGGCACATCACCCGGCCTAATCGCCCGGGCTGATCACCCGAGGTGATCATCTCCCTTCTAGCCAAACTAACCCGCAAATGGCAAAGGAAGAGCTCCGGGCTGATCATCCGAGCTGATCCTATGAATGAAAACCGTAAATGTTCGAGTCGAACGGATATTTCGGCGAACCCGGTCGCCTTCCGTGTCCTTTTGTCCACGTGTTATAGGGGGGATTTTCCCATATATCATCAATCCCCCAACTCCGTAGTTCGAGCAGAGCTCGGATTGGGGAGTTCTATCAAGTCTGGTCACAGAACGTGGATAAAAGGAAGATACATAAACCTCAATCCCTCTGACCAGATGTGCTTTAAGAAATCCAAGATGTACACATTGAGGATGTCATCGCCATAAAAATGGCAGTGATGGGACCCGGGCAGATCACCCAAGCTAATTACCCGGGCAGATCATGCCCAGGGTGGTGATGCCATGAAAATGGAAAAGGCAGGAGACCTGGGCTGATCATCCGGGCAGATCATGCCCAGGTGATGATGCCATGAAAATAGCAAAGGCAAGACTAGGGGTTCGGGCTGATCACCCCCTATGTCTATAAATACCGAGCTGATCCCTTGAGTTCTTCATTCTTCGAGCAGAGGCCAGGCCACGTCACTCCGAGCAGAACACTCGAGCAGATCTCCCGAGCAGAACCGCCGAGCAGGTCATCCTTCCTTGTGTTTTCTTTTTCTCGTCTTCCAATATGAGTGAGAACTTATCCGACGTGTCCACCCCATCCGACATGCATCACGAACCTGAAAACTAAGTCATCCAAGTCATTATGGTCCGTAAAGAACGACTTGCGGCCAAGCAGGCTCATTCCTCTGCACCTCCTCCCTTTCTCCTACCAGCTGACGCCGACCATGAGTCTGACCTGAAAGCTGTTGACCTTGAATCCTTTCCTACCCGATACCAATATCCAGACTACCAGTTCATCCTTCCTTCTTCTCGAGATCGTCCTTTCAACCCCAAGATGGAGATGATGTCAATTTACAAAGACAACCTCCGTCTTGGTTTCCGTCTCCCCCTCTGTCCCTACTACCAGCAAATCTTAGATTTCTTTCGCCTCAGCCCTGATCAATTAACCCCCAACTCCTGGGGGCTAATGGCAGCCTTCAGGTCTTTATGCTATGAGTTAAGATTTGCACCCAATGCCCGTTCTTTCTGCGAGTTCTTCACTCTTAAGGTCGTTTTTGAGAGTGTGCCTTGTGGTTTTCATGTCCTTACCTCTCGTCCCAACCACGTCTTTCTTACGGGACTGTCCTCCAATATTTCCTTCTACTCTCGGTGGTGTTGGGTCTCGGGCCCGGGGATTACAGAGAATCCCGAGTGGAGAGGCTCTGCGAGCAACATTACCGTGGAGATCTTCACCCGTGAGGAGGAATTGGCCCAGACCATCAAAGATCAACTTAAGGCCAACTTCACCTGGGATATGTTAAACCTAGTTGATCCTGAAAACCCCACATGGATGACCCCGATTGTTCAATATTTGACAGACAGAACTCTTCCAACAGACAAAGATCAAACAAAAAGCCTCAGAATCAAAGTTGCAAGCTTTCGCCTCATCAACGGAGTCCTGTACAAGCAGTTGTACCAGCATCCCTGTGCTCGATGTCTGACCGAACAGGAAGCTTAGTACGTCATGAAATAGATCCACTCAGGCGCTAGTGGAAATCATTAGGGCAGAACCACCCTAGCCAGAAAAATCAGATTGCAAGGCTACTTCTGGCCAAAGTTGCAAGAAACGGCCGAAGAGTTTGTCTAGGAGTGCAAAACCTGTCAAAAGTTATCCAAGAAACAACACCGCTCTTCCACTCAGTGTACTCCCATCACCAGTGCCTGGCCGTTCGCCATCTGGGGGATCGACATTCAGGGGTCGTATCCCGCCACACCTGGAGGGAAGAAGTTTCTCATTGTGACCGTGGACTACTTCACCAAATAGGTGGAGGCCGAGCCAACATCACGCATCACGGGGTCATAGATAGAATCTTTCCTATGGAAGAGCATCATCTGCCACTTCGGTGTCCCCAGAGCAGTCATCACTGATAACGACACGCAGTTTGAGGACTGAAAGTTTGAAAACCTGTGCAAAGAGTATGAGATCGAGCATCGCTATGCCTCAGTGGCCTATCCACAGTGTAACGGTCAGGTAGAGGTGACTAACAGGACATTGCTTAAGGGACTGAGGACGCGATTCAGAAAAGCCAAGGGTGACTGGCCTCAGGAGCTGCCAAGTATTCTGTGGGCCTACCGAACAACTCCCCGGATTGCTACCGGAGAGACTCCCTTCAGCCTAACCTTCGATATAGAAGTTGTTGTCCCACTTGAAATCGGCATGCATCCATTCAGAGTTAATCACTTCTGAGAGGCCAAGAATGAATCATAACTCAGAGACTGTCTGGATGCAATAGAGGAAAAAAGAGAACAAGCAGCACTCCGATTGGCAGCCTACCAGCAGAGGGATGCTCGGTTCCATAACTCCAGAGTCAATAATCGTAGCTTCAGAGTGGGGGAATTGGTTCTTCGGGATGCAAAGTTAGAGGGGAAGGATGCCCCCACCGGGAAGCTAGCACACAATTGGGAAGGACCATATGAGATCATTGAAGAGGTCCGACCTGGAACATATCGGCTCAGAACTCTAGACGAGATGGACATCTCCCGCACATGGAACATTGCTCACCTCCGAAAGTACTATCAGTAACTTAGTTCTTTCTTGTACTCTCTTTCCTTTCTTATTTATAACATTCCTATATGTAAATATGCTTTCGTCAAATTTTAATAAAATTTGAGGCTGACTTGAGTGTCAAAGGGGCCCCCCAAGGTTGAAAAGCTTGGGTCCCTGCTGACAAGTTTGCTGCATAGCACAGGCCCAGGGCATACAGGACGGCTCCATCTGCATGCGATGGCGTCGATGTCACATGTCCGGCCCATGCCTCAACGCAACCGCCAAAGTTCTCACTTTGATGATATGAGGCCCTCGGTGACATTATCTCACCTCTCACTCTTTCTCCTTCTAACATAAGATAATAACACAAGGAACACGACGAAGTGAGGATTTTCCCTTGCGAAGTAAAGCCAACCGGACCTGTTTCTCGTCTGTTAACAACGTCAGATGGGAACAAGCCCGTCCCGCAGTGGGTATAAACCGACTCTCGTCCGCATCCCTATCTCAATGGTTTCGTTTGGGTGACCTGGAGCCCTCGGGCCAGGTATGTTCGCGCCACTGAGTCGGGTCTGCTTTGCAGGGAAAAATCCTACATCCGCCGAGTTTCTCCAACAAGCTCGTCCCACAGTGAGAATAAGTCGGCTCTCGTCCGCATTTCTGTCTCAGTGGTCTCGTCTGGGTGACCTGGAGCCCTCGGGCCAGGTATGTCCGCGTCACTGAATCGGGTCCGCTCTGTAAGGAAAAACCTCGCCTCTGCTAAGTTCCGTTAAAAAACGTTTAACCTCTTAGCCGTCCCGTAGTGAGAATAAGCCGGCTCTCGTCCGCATCTCTGTCTCAGTGGTCCTGTCTGGGTGACCTGGAGCCCTCGGGCCAGGTATATCCACGCCACTGAGTCGAGTACGTTTCTAGCAATTTCAATGTTCAAGTACAGGTATCGGAATGCACAAGGCTTGCTCAACCTTCTACCACACCCGTTGTTATCAACGGTTCCCTACACCCGTTGTTATCAATGGTTCCCCTTACCTGTTGTTTTCATTGGTTCTATCCCCATGTAAGTCGGGTCCGTCCCGCCTCGGATGACTTTTATTCCCCGTGTAAGCCGGGTTTGTCCCACCTCGGATGACTTCTTATCCCCGTGTAAGCCGGGTCCGTCCTGCCTCAGATGACTTCTTATCCCCGTGTAAGCCGGGTCCATTCCACCTCGGATGACTTTTCATCCCCATGTAAGCCGGGTCCGTCCCGCCTCGGATGACTCTATTCAAGTGATTTGGGTCGCCCCACATGGAAGACTGTAAGCTGGGTAGCTCCCACATGGTTATGCAGAAGCCAAACCTGCTCTCACCGTCAGCTGGTTGATCATCAACTCTTTCAGAAAGATCTAATTCTAGTTAGACGGTAACCAAGTTTTTACTTCAAGTTATCCAGCATAACTCATTCGATTGTGGTTATTACCGTTACCTTGATTCTACTGCATTCCTAACTTTTAAGTTGAGATATAAAAAAAACAGGTACTTGACACAACATGATAAACAAGGAAAGATCGAAGTTTCATTGATCAGAAAAAGGATTACATCAAAAACCAGGTTGCAACGCCTCTCCCAGACAGATCCTGGAGAAAAGGACGAAGCCCTGAATCCTTAAATCAGAGCATTTACAATGATAAGACAAAAATAAGAGCGCAAAAGAGATAAAGAAAAGAAGAGGAAGCTAAAACTAAGTCATCCGTCAAGGATTCGCCGGATCCTCATGATCCGGGTCAACTGGATCATCTCGTACGGGTATCTGCACCTTCTTATCCTCGTCCCCCGGTTGTTGACCCATCACGCCTCCACCTCCACCTGCAACAGGAAGCTCTCCCTCTTCGACATTAAACCCCACCTGAGTAAGGGCATGATACTCTGCTTCAGTCTGAGTCATGGCAGGTAGCTGCACCAAGGCCGTATTAAAATCACGATCAGACATGAAATCATCAAAAGACATGTTAAAACTCAATCCAAGGCCCTCCGCAGCTGAAGAGGAAGCACCACCAGCCCTAGGACCAGCCCCGAGTGGGCCATCAGATGAGAAGTAGGCTTCGCCGGTAGCGGTGATCCCAATATCGTCACAACCTTTCAGCTGATCCATGAAGTACTTATCATCAGCATCCGGGTACTTGGCCTTGACAACCTTGATGACATCCCAGTAACCCATCTTCCAGGCGCACTTGGAAGACTCGTATACCCATTCCTGCCCCTCGCTGGTCTGCGCCCACTCATCCACCCAACTGTCGAAGTAGATGGCGTGAATACCTACAATGGTTTCTTTTTGCTTGTTCCTCTCCGCCTCTAACTCCAGCTGGGTTTCCCCTAGTTCCCTATCCCTTGATGTCAGTAGTGCCCTTGAAGTTACGAGCTCGGCCTCCGCCAGCCTCGCTCGCCTCTCCACCGCCTCCAGTTCCTCCTACATATGCTGCTTTAATTGTTTGCAGCCGTTAATCTCATGCCAGAGACCCTCCTTCTGCGCTTTCAGATCCTTGAACTCCAAGTGATTATTGTAGGCACGCATCTCATTACCGTAATTCATCCTTTGCTGCATGTTCAGCGCCACAAGAGCTCAGGTCAAATAGATCTTTGCATCTTTCTGCATCCAGTCTTTCTGATACATCTTCCCCGGGCTCATATAATGACTCAGATCAGCTGGGAAGGAGGTCGCAATGGCTTGAGCCGCAGCCAGTGCGTTGTCTTCAGAATCCATGATCCCATTCTTGGCATCAGGCATGCCGACCAACTTGGGCGCCGGCTTGTCGCAGTGATAGTAGGGCAGTTCATAGTGGTGGGCCGGCTTGTAGTGCTTATAATTGCCGGAAAGACGCTGCAGAATCTTGTGAGAGCTGGTGGGCTAGGGACTGGCAGGCCTCGTGTATACTTCTTTCATCTTCGGGTCGTTTCTTGTTGAGAAACCGGCCAAGTCCCCGGAAGTTTTAGCAGCATCGGCCACTTCGGGAGGAGGAGGATCATTTGGCTTGTGTGGCTTGGTAGCTCGAGGAGGATCTGGGATCTGTCCTAACTCCTCGCCATACTTCCTCTTCACTGGAACCACTCTTTTTGGCAGCATATCTGCGATCAGAAAAAGATGTTAAATCAATTCATAGTGAAAAAACAAAGAAACGAAAGTTGAAAAGGATAGAAAGATTAAAACAAAATAATAACTGGAAGGCTCAGCCTCAGTAGAGGCGTTGTCACCAGTTCTCTCAGGGATAGGCATTGATGGGTCATCGAATCCTCCTGCGCTGACATCACATCCGACATCCATATGGATCTCGCCATATGCCTGATCCTGGTGAAAGGAGAACGCCTCTGCATCAGAGTCAGCCGCGAGGGAAGGAGAAAGAGGGATAGGCTGATAAGGAGAAGGAGTTTCTTGGTGAGGGGTGAGGTTGTCAAAAATGAACTCGGAAGAATCAGAATGGGCAGGAGAATAAGGATTATGATCGGATGAGGATGAGGAAACAGTGACAGCGGGAACCCCAGTAATTAATCCGGCCGCCGCTAGAATCTCAGGAGCAATCAAATCCTTTACTTCCCAATTCAGACCGCTCATAAGGAATTCCTCGATCTTGGATCCCAATGCAATCTCAGCATCAAAATGCTCAACGACAACATTGGTCGCAGGTTTCCTCCACTCCGGATTAAACGCAATTCCGACACCCAGCACCCAACATCAGCGTTTCCGAAAGTTGTCAATCTTGGATGATGTTCCCACCAAGAAGATATTCTTTTGCTTTGCAGGAAAGGCATAAAGCCCAGAGTCGTAATCTCTGGGCACCTTGATGATCTTAAAATAGGAGAAAAACATGGGAGTGTTGGGTGCAAAGCCATAATGATGGCACAACGCTCCGAAGGCAGCCATCAACGACATGGAGTTCGGGGTCAACTGCGTAGGACTGATGTCGTATATCGAAGTAATGGCTTCGCAATATTCACAAAGTGGAAAATGTTGACCCAAGGATAGACTATCTACATATACAGTCATCTCCCCCTGTCGGATGTCATAAGGACAGTCAGAGGGAGTAGGGACGCTAAACACATAATTCGGACAATGAAAGAGTCCGGGATAATAGACTACTTCAATACGGGACAAAACATATTTGTGGTCCGCCCCAGGGGAATAGGGGCAGGCCGACGAACTACTTGGCTGACTAGAAGATATATCATGTGTTTTACGACGTCTAACGACCTCAGTATGAAGGGCTGGAGGAATGGTGTGTAGGGGTGGAATGATAGGAATGCCTTCAGGGATGTCTTAAGAGAGGTTAGGATTGGAAGAATCGGGATCGGACGACATTTTGGGTTAAAAGAGGGAAAAATTAAAAAAACGGTTGAAAAATGGCTTGGCCGGATTCTTACCCAGGATACCTTGCTCGGGACGTTGCTCGGGAACCTTGACTGGGTGTCTTGCTCGGGAATCTTGCTCGGTCTTCTTGCCCGAGATTATATGCTCGGACAGAGCCTCCTCTCTACCAGCGAATGAAGAATAAAGAAGTAAAGGAGGGGCAGGGGTATTTATAGGCACAGGACCCCTGCCTGCCTGGGAAGCATGCCTGGGACCCTGCCCGGGATGCTTGCCCGGGTCCTGCCCGAGACGATTGCCCGGTTCCAGCCCGGATGCTTGCCCGGGGTCTTACCCGGGCCCTGCTCGAATGCTTGCCCTGGGTCTTGCCCGGACTCTGCCCGGATGCTTGCTTGGGCCCTGCTGGAGATGCTTGCCTGGAGTCTTTCTCGGGTCCTATCTGCGACTCTTACCCGAATTCTTGCCCGGGCCCCGCCAGGGATCCTTGCCCGGGATGCATGCCTGGATGGCTTGCACTTGCCGCGTCTTCTTCTTTAACCGTCAACCTCAGAACACAAGCTTGCATCTGGATTTTTCTCAAACAGCGTCAGCAGTTTCTCCAACGGATAAAATATCGGAGAAGGATTGTTTCCATCATCGGTCACCTTGCCCACTTCAGTTTGATTTCTAAACTTCACAGTCCGAACTGCGTTCGCACTCTGAAGTTGGGGACTAATGATATACGAGTATTTTCCCCTCGCTTACATGAACAAGGAGACCGGACGGATCGATCGGATATTTTCTAGGCTTCGGGTCTTGGCCGGATTCTTGCCCAGGGTGGGTGCATTCCCGGGTGACTTGCTCGGCTCAGCTTCTTGCTTCTCGCATTGAACAGGCTTATTTGGACAAGCATCCCTTTCTCGGGTGCTTGCCCGGGGTCATTGCCCGGGTGCTTGCCCGGGATCCTTGCCCAAGTTGATTGCCCGGGTCAAATGAAAAAGTCAACTTCCATCCTTTGCTGACAAGGTCTGCTTGCCCAGGATCCTTGCCCGGGTGATTGCCCGGGACGCCTGCCCAGGTCAATTCAGTGACTCACTGCCCATTCGTTGCTCACACCACGCTGCTTACCCGGGAAGCTTGCCCGGGGTTCTTGCTCGATTGGCTTGCCCGACCAGGGCCTTTCTGGTAACTTCACCACCTTCCAAATCCCTATAAATAAGGGTTCACCTCCCAAGGTTTTATGTATGCGCATCTATCCTCTCATTTACCACTTTAAGCTTCCATTCTCCCACTAGCTTACCTGGAGATCTTGCCCGGACCAGCTTTCTTGGGACCCTCTAACCCCAGGCCAGCCCTTGACCCTCTTGCCCAAGATCATTGCCCGGTTGCTTGCCCGGGGTTGCCTTGCCCGGTTCCTTGCCCGGGAGACTCCTACTAGGGGGCCTTCTTCACCTGCTGTATAACACCTCATTCCGGGTGAAATCGACGATAACTCGTAGAACCGGTCTACGAGTCATTGAAGCCTAAGAACCAAGACAAGCATACATAACACCAGCATGCAAACAACCAAATGAAAGAAACAGTCAAATATATACAGGTTGTCCCAGAGTCAGGGGAATAGCCATACGGGCTTTAAGTCATATCACAGCGGAAGTCTTTTATACAAACATGGAAAAGTGTTTAGTCATAACATAACAGTCATACAGACA
>JAOWBR010175880.1:0-11050 GCA_028571145.1 Dionaea muscipula
TGGTTTTTATTATGAAAATAATATTTTTATTAATAAAAATAAAGTTATCAATAAAAAAATTCTCAGAATGCTGACAAATTAATATTCAGATCTATTTTAAATCGTTCTGCAGATCGAGGTAGACATTTATTTTAAATCGGTCTATAAATTGAGGTGTAAACCATTTTACTTTGGAGGTGCAGACCGAGGTGCAGATTGAGATATACCTCGATCTGTGGATCGATTTAAAATGGATTTGCACCTTGAGATGTAAACCGATTTACTTTCGAGACCTAGGCTAAGGTGTAACTTGATCTGCAGACGATTTAAAATGGATCTGCATCTCGATCAGCACCTCAAAAAAAATAAATCTGACATCTTAAGAATTTTTTTATTAATAAATATTTTTGTTATTAACAAAAATATTATTTTTATAATAAAATATAAAAGAAAAAAGAAAATTGGCCCCACCCCTCTGTCACATCATCTTGGTTGACGCGCCTCGCACCCCTCGCACACTCGGCTCGCACTACCTAGCATTTTCCGCCTAAGAGGTTGGACAGGTCCCACAGAGTCTATTTCCGCCTCTTTTGATGGTCTGTCTTAGTCACTGTCGTCCCACAAATACAGTAGTAGCAGATCTGCGTATCCAATTCAGAGGTTAGGCAAAACTCAAACCTCACCTCATATCTGAGTGAGTTTCTTCAGGAGGACCACAAGGGGGGTTTCACCCTAGAGGTTAGAAGATTCGAATTCGGGATCTCCTAGCAGCGGCTAAAGAACTATACCATACCACTAGACCACCGTATTTGTGGTTTTGTATATGCTTTTTACTTGCAACTTAGTGTAGGGCACTTACATCTATCAAATATGACAGGCGTATATAGTGGAGTTATATCAAGATACTTTGGTGGATCTTCTGTTACCTAAAAACTCTCCGCGTTCAAAGCTGGACATAAAAAAGGATTCAAAGGTGGTGTTCTTCTCATCTTTCATTCTAATAAAGATGTTGATTATGCCCTAGCAATTTTGTGAAAGTGTGCTGATTGAGTTTCAAACTTCAGGGCATGGTACATGTTGAAAATTCGACAATTGCTCGTATTTCAACGTACGAGGAACTCAGAAATATTATCAAAAGAGGATCTGAGCAAAGACATACTTCTGGGACTCAAATGAATGAAGAAAGTTCTCGATCTCATCTTATACTATCTATTGTTATTGAGAGTATCAACCTTCAAACGCAATCTGTTGCAAGAGGAAAGGTAACTAACAAGATCGATTCTCGTCGTGCTTTCACTGAAAGTGTTATTGTCTATTATAGAAGTTATGATCTATGAACTAGGTTGCATGTTAGATAGCTTACAGTTAACGCACTATATCTATCGGATCTTCTAATGGGGATTTAGTCGTTGTTGATGAAGATGATCTATGAACTAGGCCGAGATTTGTTTGTAGATGTGTAATGTTACTAAAACACGTGTTGGAATTCTTGGGTGCATGACGGTTTCTCGGTACTTATTTTCTCCTCGTAGTCGACCTAAAAACATTTCATTTTGCAGCTGAGCTTTGTTGATCTTGCTGGTTCTGAAAGAGTGAAGAAGTCGGGTTCTGCAGGGAGTCAATTGAAGGAAGCCCAAAGCATCAACAAATCACTCTCTGCTCTGGGAGATGTTATTAGTGCATTGTCATCCGGGGCACAACATATACCTTACAGGAACCACGCATTAACCATGCTAATGAGCGATTCACTTGGGGGAAATGCAAAGACGCTGATGTTTGTGAACGTGTCTCCGGCCGAATCAAACCTAGATGAGACACACAACTCTCTAATGTATGTTCCTTTCTCCTCATTTTCTATTCATATTGCAAGAGTTGGCATCATCGTCGTCGTCACCATTTCCACGATCAATTCTCACCAAGTGGAGTCGGCCAGTAACACGTATCCGAAAGATACGTGCACATAAGATCCGACAAATATAGTGCACTGACTGTCGGTTATCTAACACGCACTTCTTTTTAAAGAATCAATTCTACCAAAAGGTCAACCTTGTGGTAGAAGACCTGTGAATTATATTTATCTTAACATGTCCTTTCACACGAATGCTTCTTTTTGGACTTCAAACGTGAACTGTGCAATAACCCACGTCAAAACAAACGCTAAACAAATGAGGATCGTGTTCGTAGGATTTAAACTTGTGATCTTTGGTCACGTCCGCTCTGATATCATGTTAGTAAATCAATTGAATTGTATTTTATGATGATGAAGAAGAGGTGAATCTTTTGAATTGCTCACGGTGCTAACGTGCGATTGCATTTGTAGGTATGCATCGAGAGTCCGAACTATTATGAACGAGCCTAACAAGAACGTCTACTCGAAAGAAGTTGCTCGGCTGAAAAAGTTGGTTGCCTATTGGAAACAGCAAGCAGGTAGGCAAGGACAAGGAGAGGAGGAAGAGCTCGAGGAGATCCAAGAAGAAAGGACAACTCCAAAAGATCGACCCAATGGTCGCCATTCCATGTAAATCAAAATGTATAATTACCACTTGGGAAATGACCAGACCCGGTTCATCCTTGCGAGGCAGGATTCGGCCCCATAACCAACAAGGTAAACCCATTCAAGTCAAGTTCCACGCTTTAAGGGGACACCGTTGCCGCTAGCTAACAAATTCTTTTCTTGGAGGTAGATTTGATTTGATTTGATTGTTTGTGTGGGAAAATGTCACCGAGGAAATTCCTTGTGTAGTTGCAATTGTGTAAAAAATGTCCCATGTTTTTTTTCCTTATCATGAATTTTGCAATTTGATTTTTTTTTTTTTCCATTCAATAATTTTGTTTTTGTTATTCACTCCTTAGTCCTTACCTCTTCACCCACTCATTCGAGGAAATTATTAGGGGCGCTAGCTGACTTATATAATAATAGGATAATTCGTGCACCGTACAAAAAAAAATTAAAAAAATTTAAATTTTAAATTAAAAAAAAAAAAACTATTTCCATTATTCCACCATCACCTGCTCTCTATCCTATCACCCTCTCTCTCCCTCTCCCAATCTCATCACCCTCTCCTTATCCCATTACCCTCTCTCTCTATCACTATACATATATACATAATTATATACATATACCTATATACGCAATTCGAAATCTTCCTTCTATATATTATATTATATTATATTATATTATATTATATTATATTATATTATATTATATTATGGTATTTAGCTCCTTGAGTCACTTTAACATATTCTGAGGTTCTCATCGGCTAGATCTTGAGTTTTGGTAGTCCATTGAAGCAGTTGTGATAGAGATGCATTGTATATTATGTCGAGTATTTTTAGACGTATTGATTGGCTTTTGTTCCTTCTTTTTTAGGGACGGTAACACCGAAATATCTATTATTTTGGGATTGGACATCTCCTTATTCACTTTTTACTGTTTGTGGGCCTCATTGGGCAAAACTTGATCACGATTTAATGATTAATCGGGGTTTGAGTCGTCCCATAATCTGTGTTCTTTTTCGCGTGTTTACAGATCACAAAAGGAACAATTAGAACTCGCCCTTCAACTTCAACCACTTGGTTAAATGAATTCACCTCGATGATGAACAAGGGGTTGACAGTTGTGGAAGCCGTTGGATCTTTTACTCTTTTGTTTCTATCCCACATGAGGTAGAAAGAAAAATGGTCAAACCTCAAGCCTATAAAAGAAGACATAAACTTTTTATCCAAGTGCACCCAGAAAAAAAAAAAAAAAAAACCTAGCTAATAAGATTTGATTCTAGATCAAATTTTTCGGTAAGGCGAGAATCATTATCTTTGTTGGTAAAACTTTGTGGGCATGTTTAGGATAAGAGGAGAAATTGTCTGATTGTAATAATTTTTCATATAGTGAATTTTCTTTGTTGGGTACATTTAATCTTCAATTTAATTATTGTGTGGGTCCAGTGAATCTTCAATTTAATTATTGTGTAATTATCTTTTTCTATATATTTTTCCCACCAAACACAATGTACTCAAGGAATCTGGCATTTTTTGTTTCATAAATGGATCTTGATATCAAATCATAAAATTTATAGCCCCGTAAATATTTAGAGTAGCCAACAAAGTAACAACTGATAGTTTTCAGGTCGATAAGGTCGTACATTAGTTGGATAACCTCAAATGTGCAAATACCTTTTGTTAGGCTTTTTGCCTGCAGTGCATAGCTCATAAGGGGTTTTAGCTACTGTGTTGTTGGGTACTTTGTTGAGTATGTACACCGTGATCTTTATAACTTCTCTCCAAAGTGACTCTGGTAGGGAGGAATGACTAATCATATTCCGGACCATATTCTTAAGAGTCCTATTACGTTGTTCTGCAACATCATTCATATTAGGTGTACCCGATATAGTGTATTACGGAACGATGTCACGTTCTTTAAGGAAACCATGCACAATCTTACAGAAAAATAAGTCAGCTACATGCATGACATCATCAATTTTATGATAAGAAATGAAATGCGCCATTTTCGAAAATCTATCCACAACCACAAATATAGAATCATGACCGGTCTTAGTCCTAGGCAAGCCTAGCACAAAGTCCATCGAGATGTCAACTCATGGTTTAGTAGGAATGGGTAGCGGGGTGTACAACTCATGGGATTGCACCCGAGACTTGGTCTGCCGACATGTAATGCAACGACCACAAATTCTCTCTACGTCTCTACACATATGAGGCCAATAGAAATGTTTTTGCAAAACAGATAGGGTTTTAGCCACACCAAAGTGGTCCATCAATCCATCACTATGCGACTCTCTAACTAGCAATTCACGTATGGAACAGTTAGGCACACATAAATAATTACCTTTAAAAAGAAAATCGTCATACCTAAAATAATTACCGTAAGGAGCATTTTCACATAAACTAAATGTGTCTACCCTGCATAGACATACTTATATGAGTAGTAGCACCAGAATCTACCCATCAAGTGTCTATAGGAGATGCTAAATTAACTTCAGAACAAACTAATGTAAGAAGCATACACTTCTTTCGACGTCAGGTGACGTATTTAGGCCACTTTCTTCATGTATACAGCCTTCTTGCAGAAGAAACATGTCAAAACATGTCATAATCTCATCCCGTTTCTTTATTTTCTTCTGCTGAGAAGTAAATTCCGTAGGTACTATAGACCTTTTTTGTTTCTTTAACTGAGAGGTGGAGGTCAAATAAGCACTTTCTATCTTATTTCTCTGCAGTCTTTCCTCCTCTTGCACACAATGAGATATCAACTCATTTAATGACCATTTATCCTTTTGTGTATTGTAGCTCACTATGAATTGCTCGAAGTGTGTAGGAAAGAAAAACAAAACAAGGTACACCAAGTATGTCATTCGATTTAATGCCTTTAGTTTTGATGCTATATTAGGCATCTCCATAATATACTCTCGGATGTTCCTTTTGCCTTTATAGCGCGTGAAAACGAGTTTCCCTAAAAGTGGTTGGTCGCCGATTTCTCATTTTTATTAAAGTATTGCTCAATGGCTTTTAGAAACTCCTTGACACTCTTGCTCTCAATAATAGAGCCCCGAAATACCTCTGGAATGGAGCGCTTCATGATCATCAAGCACACACAGTCAGAACGATTCCATCTTTCTAATTTAGCCTCATTGAGATTATCCGAATCTAGATCAAGGCGGTCCTCTCGTAGTGCTAGATCCAAATCTATACAACTGAGAATAATTTCTATGGGTTTTTTTTTTTTTTCATCTTAAAGTTAGTCCCACTCAACATGAGAATGGAATTCAGCTAGGCAGTAGCACTGGGTGATGAACCAAATACAACTGAATAAGGAGAACAAAAGGAATTTAGGAACCACTCATACAAGCAAGAATCATGTCAAAATTAAATAAGACATGCACGTAAATTTCATGTAGGGGAACCCATCATAACATACCTAGCACAACATCAATGTTCTGCCTTTGGGTAGATATATCGATTTGTAAACGATAATCCCTATGCAAAAATCAAATGCTCGTGATAAATCATATCAAATAATGAGTCTTTCTTTGAACCGACTCACTATTCACATGGAAGCTTTATAATTACTACATATTTATTTCTGTAGGTATACTTATTAATTGGCCAACCTAAGACTTTCCTTTGGACTGATCATAAATCGCATAAGTAATAAGTATACTTAACAGTGTTTATCATTTGACCAAATGACAACCTTTCTTTGAGCCGTTATCATATGTATGAATGGCAAACATCTTAGATGTTGGGTTGGTGAAGCTTCTTGATTGCTGATGCAACAGCTGTATGCATCGATTAACCCAGCACATGGAAGTATATTTAATAATCTTGTCATTCGGTCAAATGACAACCTTCATTTGGGTCGATTATCATATGTATAAATGACAAACATCTTAGATGTTGGGTTGGTGAAGCTTTTTGATCGCTGATGCGACAGTTACACACTTCGATTAACCCAACACGGGGATCGACTTGTCAGGTCATGGGGGTCTAGGAGGCAGCACCCTCGTAATTTTTTTTTTTTATTATTTCTTTAACAATCAGGTGTCTGAGACTTAGTGTCGAGCGCCTAATTACCGGGAGTCGAGCACCTGACACAAAGCATCAGGCGCTTGATGGAAACAAAAGTTTTTGTCTTCAGCAATCGAGCGCCTGACGCCTGATGAGTATATGCAGGCGCCTGAATGCTCAAAGACATTTTTTCTCAAACCTATTGCAACAGTTAGGCACCTAAGGTCATGTATCAGGCGCCAAAGAGATGCCCAAGGAAAACCCTAACCGCCTTGTCTGGCGCTTGATTAAGGATATCAGGTGCTTGACAGACATCAAACAATGAAGAATTTCTACGCGAAAAAAGCCCAGACCAAGCCAAATTTCACCCAAATGCAGTCAAATCGAAGCAACAAAGTTTCTCAGGTCCAAAATCATGTATATTGGCCTTTAAAACATCCTAATGTGTCGTAGTTAAATCCGATTCAAAAAGATTAATTCAATAGTGCAAATCTGCAATAACCTTGAAACTCATCAATTCTTGAAATTCGACAATGCCTAAAGTATGTTAATGATTGGGCATGAAGAGTGGCTCTCAAACCACTTGATGAAACAACATGAAATCAACACCTAAAACTAGAATCCAACATGTTGAAATCACCAAGGACTAATCTGAAATGCGTGAAACTCATATCTGGATCCATAGCAATCCAAGTGGAGGACGCAACGAAAGAAGCGGAAGAAGGAAAGAAATCGATCACGAGAACTGGATGGATCGATTGGGTGATTGGTCTTCCAATAGTCATGATAACAGGGTAAAAATACCCTATTTTTATATTGAGGCTTTTCAGGTACGATAGGTTCATCATGTACCAAAGGGTCTAAAAAGGAAAAAAAAGATCTAAAGGCCCAACAAGGAAAAAAGACCGCAGATAGACCCCGCATGCGAATCCCACAAGACGCAACCCGTAGGTGGGCTCCGCAATCCCGAGTTGGTCCCGCACATGAGTCCCACAGGATGAAGTCTGCAGCCCGCAGGTGGGCCCCACAATCCCGGGTGGGTCCCGCATGTGGGTCCCACAGGACGAAGACCGCAACCCGCAAATGGGCCTCACGGCCCTAGGTGGACCCCGCACGTGTAGGCCCCAAAACCCGACTGTCCGACAATCGATGCTCAATAGGGAAGAACATCTACCCGATTTACATTTTGGATGCCCAACACGTGGCTCCACTCAGAGCCCGACACGTAGTTCCGCTAAGAAGTCGACACATTACTTCACTAAGAGGCCGACAAGTGGCTCCACTCGTTGCTCGACATATGGAGACCTGGAGGTATTTTGGACTTTTCATAAGTCCTAAGTTTTCCTATAAATACCCTCCTACTCCTTGATTTCAAGGATCCAGAATTTCAAGGTATTCTCATATATCTCTGAAATTTTCTATCTTTCAGGTCTTCACCTTTATAGGTTAACTAACTTAAGCATTTTACAGGAGGGGGAACCTCGAGGACGACCTCAAGACCCGACCTCTCTGACGAGCATTTTCCTGTGTGGATCACAAGCAGTGCGACCTGCGAACTACGAGCTCCAGCTGACGTGACATGCAGATTTTACGTGACAGGACAAGTGTTGACGTCACTGTGACGCATAAAGTGACCATGAGATTTTCATCTGTTATCAAGTCAATCACAGCAGACATAAAATAGGACCAGACGGTACATTAAATATTCAAGATAATATCTAATACTATATTCAATTAGAGGCCAATATTTTCAAGATCAGCCAGGAGCTCAGGCGAGGACTGCTCCTTCGACCAGGTCCAACAGCTCCGGCAAGGACGACCACCGTCATCACCGGGCTAATCATCTTCGCCGAGCAGGTACTCCGGGCTGAACTGCCGGCTAGATTCGCCGGGCTCATCTTCTTCCTCACCGGGCAGAACTGAACAGCTTCGTGTCGGGCAGCTTCGCCGGTCTGAACCACCGGGATGAGCATCATCAGCTGCCGAGTTGATCATCGCCACTGCCGCCGGGCTAATCCTCCTCATCACACCGGGCAGAACCTCCGGGCAGGTTTGCCGGGCTAATCGTTCCTCCGGGCAGAATACGCAGAAGACCATCGTCCATCTCCTTTGTCCGGGCTGATCACCCGGGCAGATCACCTACCCCTTGCCTATAAATACTCGACCCTCACCTTCGATTTCGGGATCTGGCTTCTTCAATCTTCGATGGCCGAGCTCCTCCACGCCGGGCTGATCATCAGCCAGCCTCCCCTCCGGGCTGATCTCCTCCCTGAGCTGATCACAGAGCCGGGCAGATCACCCCTCCCTCAGTGCTCCATTGTTGTTGTGCTTCTCCTCGCCGAGCTGCTGCTGTTGCTTCTCGCCTATGGAAGAAGATGACTACAGATCTAGTCAAATAAAGCCTCGGTCAACTAAGCTCAAGATTAAAGTGACTATATTATTAATATAACAAAGATTTGGGCTACCAATAATATAAGACCCATCAGCATGGGCTTTTTATGTTATTAACTTCATTTAGGCCCATTGGCTTATTATGATAAACATGGGCCTAACATATTAAGTTAATATGTTAGGGCAATCCATGTCCATTTAGGAGATAATATATATCTCACTAACTTGGATATTTGTTCCCACCTTGCCCGACCATACGGACCGGACCCGGTCGAGCGAAGCTCGGCCGATTATACAAGGGAGAACCCGCATGTCCTCCGTGCTCCGTCCAGTGAAGACCTTGACGTCGCACGTCCTCCGTGCTCCGTCCGGTGAAGACCTTGACGTCGCACATCCTCCATGCTCCGTCCGGTGACGATCGTATCTCCGTACACTCTCCGCGATCCATACAACTTCCTTGTTATATTCGGCCTCCCTGGCCCGACTTGGCCTTGCTTCGCTCGGCCATCTTCGTATCGACACATCTTTCTATCTCTTTCCCTTTATCTTTCTCTCTCCTTAGTTCTCTTAGCTTGATTCCCGTCTTGCTAAACATGTGCTGACTTTAGCATCGGAGCGGTCGTCCCGGGCTTAAAACCCTCGGGCTTTCCTCTGACGTGATTTGTTTCATCCTTTCAGGGAACGAGTTGGTATCCTCATTCCTGAAGCCGATTCAGCGTCGGTTTAGCTTGTTGAACTAGTTTTCCCTGCTCAGACGACCGAAAGCGGTTCTCAAGCCTTAGGTGATATCGTTTGGCTCATTTTCAGGCGATAACAACCATAATCCATTTTCTCTTTTTTAGCTGACACATGGTCAGAAAGGTCTCTTCACAGAAATCAGTTTTGATTGGATCTTCTCCTTCTTTGTCATCCAATGGTACATTGAATGCTTCAAAAATTCTTATCAGCAAATCACCATATGGTAATTCATGATGGGGAACACAAATCACATAAGCCATATGTCTAAGCATCACCCTTGACAGGTTTACTTTCCTTCCTGTCAACAGATGATCCATGTATGTGAGATCTATGAAATTAATGGTATCTCTTTTTCCAAACCTAGGCACAACATTCTTCATCACAATGAAATGCAACAGTCGTTGGAAGGGCTTCATCTTACTGGATTTTACTCTTCTTGCTTTAGCAATCAAATCATCATTAGAAAACTTTCTAATGATCTCCAGTGGTTTGCAGTAAGTAGATTCCTCCCACTTCTCCTTAATGTATTCACAGATTCCATTATTTTCTAGAATCTTCAAAATTGAAGCCAATATCATGCCATCAAGTTCTATCTCCACTCCATGCACTTTTGATCGAGCAACTTCTTTCTTTTGTGAAATACTCACTGTCAGATTCTTATAGAATTATTTGCAGGCTGCCTCATACATCAAATCTCTTCTTTTGAATAAGTTCTCCCATTTCTGCCTTTTTATCAAATCCATCAGAACAGTCAAACCATTTTCATTCATTCATCTCTCCTTGATTATTTTGCCTCTTATTACTCTCTTCTTCATGATAATTTCAGCAGTAAGGGCAGTAAATACCCACGTATCATCCTCGGAATCAGACTCAACATTGACTTCTTTTGCTTTTCCTTTCTTTTCAGTCTTTTGTTTCTCTGGTTTTTGCTTCTTCTAAACCGAGGGGTCGACTGTTATATCTCATACCGGGTTAACCGGACCTTGATCGCGCTTAGGAAACTAAGTGGGATTTATTATGGAACTGTCGTGATTTTTTGGGAATTTTAGGAATTTAGTTAAAGCGTGACGCATTATAGGGGTAAAATGGTCATTTTATGACCGGAGTTTCGGATTTTGACGATTTTGGTACCGTTGTGATCGTCATGAAAAATGGTGAATTTTGAATACTCATTTGATGTCTTTTGGATGGTTTAGAGGCATATTTTTAAAGGATGTACAACTTTGGTTAAAGTTGGTTAAGGTTAAAACTAAACCATGGTTGGTGGCACTTAGCCATGGTTAGTTTAGGGTTGGTTAAGGTTGGATGTTGCTGTATTTGGAAGTTAAGAGACTGAATGCACAACACTTTTTGTTGACTTAACAAGATAAGAGTGGGCTAGCAAGTTGGCAACTTGCATTCCACCTCATGCTAGCTTAGGTTT
>JAOWBR010175891.1:0-11049 GCA_028571145.1 Dionaea muscipula
TATGGATCTGTTTTGTTTTAAGTCCTTGGGGGGCTTCTCTGTCTCTGATGAGAAACCAAGGCCACCTTCGGGTGTCAAAACACCCTGAAGTTCTTTCGCTTCGCGACCGGAAACTAGGGTGGAACTTCATGATGTTACATGTTCGCGGAGGAGCCATACTGGAAATGTACATTATGGAGGAGTTGTTGGGGTACCCTGGGTTGATGTGAGTGAGCACTTTCTACATGCCCTGTTTTGATATATCCATTATTGCCATAGTCCGTGAAATTGTTATAGAGATATTATCGATTCAAATGATGCATGATTTGTGCAAGCATGAATTGCATGTTTTATTCATTTACCTTATGCCGTATTTCATCTCACCAGCTATCGCTTGCTGACGGATTTTATCCCTGTTTGTTTTGGCAGGTTCTGACCAGTGATTTGTAGACAGATGCAGCGGGAAGCAGTGTGGCCTCATAGGATTTACGTTATTGTTTCTCCGCTGCACGTGTTTGATTTCATGATTCTCTAATTTGATTTTAGACATGATGATCATTTTGGATTGTGGATCCCCGTTGTGGGACTTGTAGACCGCATTTATGTATTTCGTGTTTGATCGCTTTCAGGCATGATCATCTAGACATTGATCTATTTTTGGTATCTGTGCTTCCCTGCATGATGTTTCGATTGTTTTCTTCTGAGATTGGTCTGGTTTAATATTTTAGTTCCACTTCTCTCAGGCTTCAATGACCCGCGACTTACCCCACGGGTTATCGCCGATAGCACCCGGTTTTGGGTGTTACAGTTAGTTAAGCACCGAAGGGAATGAGGTGTATAGCCTCTCGGGACGATTCTGCCACGAGGGACAACCCAACCTATGTAGACTGGAGATCCCAAGAGGTGTGCAGAATGGTCCAACGTCACTGTGGAGAATTTTTCTCCTTCACCCATTCCCATTGTGTAGAAACAGTGACTCCTGCAAAAGAAAGAGGATAAGCATACGCTTTTAATGACTCAGGGATAAGGATGCCTTGTGGAGGTACGAAAGAATACCTTCAATGTGGGGGTACCACAAGATACCATAATACCCTATAACTAGAGTCACCTATGTGAGTGTGAATTGGGGCCGCTTCAAGGAGGATTTGTGGAGGCTAAATCCTTTAAACACTCATGAGACTAGGCGGTGTCCATGGCCTATGGGACACAACCGTAAGAACGTACAACTGGGACAGAGGGAGTTCCTAAGTGAGATTCATTATCTTGGTTTACACCAACGGCGGGACAGTTCAAGGACATCGCATTCCACTAGACTACCAGTAGACCCGATGGGTTTTCACTAAGGAAGGTTTAAAGCCAAAAGCTACCTATCCCCATGCAGGACTTCTTCACGGTGGTTCTTTCTCAGAGTCAGCCTTGTACTTCGTGTCGTGTATACATCCTAATTTCATTCATGTGGGGGATTGTTGGAAATATAGGTTTTTCGGGTTAAATTTTGGCTAACTTTAATGCTAAAAGATAGTGAGACTCAAATGGAGAAAACCGATTTCCAAGTTGTAACTCGTTTTTGGCCATGAGAAGAATAGCTCGTGGAAAGTATACGGGAAAATCATTTCCGGGTGAATGAAAATTGGTAGTTATAGTAGGCTCCTCGTAATGGTAAAAATTATAAAGGAAATAATATGTGAGGAAAATTTAGTTTCCCACATCGGGCTCAGGCTCGGGCTCACAAGGAGCTTTTTCATTTACCTTCATCAATTTATTGATTAATGTGTTAATTAGCACATTAATTGGTTGGTTGAGTGAATATATTATTTAGTATTTGATTAACACTAATTATGGTAATTATGGTGTAAGAGTTACATTATATAATTAATTAGTGTTAATTAACACTAATTTGATACATGGGAGTTACAAAGGGTATCAGTAACCCCCATTTTTTCCCCTCAACGTGGATAAGATGGTCTAGGTGAAAGCCATCCACAGAGCATATAGAATGGAGAGAGAACTCCAAAAGAAAATGGGTTTTGTGGTTGTTGCAAGTATTTATAAAAAATGAGGGATACACACACATGGAGAAGGATGAGCTGATCCTGTATACAATAGGAGGAGGAAACACAAAAAGGTGAGCCGAACTAGAAGATCCAGAAGTTTCATCAACGCAACGGCGGAAGGAGACGAAGAGACGCAACAGATTGCAGACCCAGACCAGAAGGATCTATTCTTTCCTCCTACTGTTACTGCTGTTTTTGTCTTGCGGCCATCGGCACTTCAAGGAAGAGAAAGATCACCACCCAGTCATGTTCTAGTGTCTTGCAGTACTTGTGCAACTCCAAGAAGTGAGCTATCGTACCCTGGGAGAACCTGCGCTATCTAACAACCCGAGCACGGACCAAAAGATGGTGGGCGGCGTAAAGGTTCTTAAGGGCACAGCGTATCTCGCTGGCTTTAGCTATGTTTTGTTTGTTTTTCTTGTTTGTTACCTGTGCAGGTTAATATTTGATGTTCCCAATGTCGTTCGATCAGTTTTTCTATTCTGCCTGCATAGAAGAATTGATTCTTCTACTCTGCCACTGGGGACTGAATCTGTCCAGTTCTGCCATCAGAAAAGAACCGATTCTTCTGATCTCTGGTTTATCCTTTTAAGACTGTTCATCTATCCAATTTGATCAAGTTGTTTACCATATATTCTTTGCATGTGATTGTCTATGTATTCTGCTTTAGGATGATTTAGCATCCCTATTCTACCCTAGAAATGCAACATAAACTACATTGCTCGACTCATTGGACATTAAATGTTGGGTACATTGCTCACCATTGATTTTAAGGTCTGGTTTAATAAGTTTGTTGGATTAGATGAGATTATAAAAAGATAAAATTAGTAATGATGAGTGTAATCTTAAAAGGGTGTTTGATTATGTTGGGATTAAACGTTGCCATTGATAGTATTAAATTGACATTTTTCATTATGTCTTTAAGTGAAATTTTTATAATAATTATTATTTCTAATTATTAATTATATATATAATTATTATTATAATAATGAGGGGTAAGATAGTACAATATAAAAGCATCTCCAACAAATACTCTCTATTTCTTTCTTTCTCAAAATTTGACTAAAACATACCTTCTAGGAATCCTTATTTCAACAATTTATTGCAACAATACTTTCTATTCTTTTTCTATTCCATTTAAATATTATTTTATCATAAATATTTATTTGAATAACCATTTATTAGAATCGAAAGAAAATAAAAATTGAATAAAATAATAATATAAAATTTTTGAGGATTGAATAGTGGCTCCCTAAAAATAGGGAAGCACTATAGCCATTCCTTATAATAGGGAGCGATATAGAAAAACTGTTGGAGATATTTTTTTTTACTAATACTCTCTATTTTTTAGCCAAGGGAAGATGATAGGGGTTTTGTTGAAAATGCTCTAAAGGAGTTTGAGATATGATTGCTAATACTTAGTCTTATCAAAGATTAATAATCCTCCCATTCGAGAGTAATTTTAATCCTTTATAATTATTAATGTTTATTTTGTCAAACAAACAATAAATTAGATTCCTTTTAAAATTATTAATCTCAACTCTTCACAATTCACAATTATCAAACAATGCCTAATAGAATGATAGAGGGCCCGTCGTCATGGAAGAACCACGAAGAACCATTGCTCACCATTTACTCTTTTGTGTATTGACTGTCGACTCAGTTCAGCAGTTTAGACCCTAAGGCTTATCATCAATATATCTGTATGTTTAGCACCACAACACTTTTCATTTTTGTCTCTCGTTTTCTAATCCTCATGAAATATTTACATATTGCAGAAAAGATTGCAGACCATAGCAATGGAAAGGTTGCTGATGACTTTTACCATCGCTACAGGGTATGCTTTTGTTTTGCTCTGCTTTTCCTATTTGAAAGACTTATTGATTGGTACTTTATTTATTGGGTAGGTAGGATAGGATAGGAATTAGGATGGACTGGCATTTGGCATCATGCAGGAGTTGGACCATTTTAGGTTGTTCCCCATCTAGGCTAGGCTGGGCTCGCTTTAGTGTTCTGATTGGATGGGAGAAACACGGCCACATTTGCAGGTCTTGGTTTTGGGGTTTCAACTACTAGATCCGAGCAACCATTTGTTCTTGGATTCGTGCCCGCTTCAGTTCATCTGGCCAAGGCGTAGAATCTCTCCTAGGTCATGCTTGATTTCTAAATTAGGTTATGTCAGAACTTGCTCATGTCATGTTATTCTGATGAACTCTGGTTATTTCGAGGGGATTTAACGTTTGATTTTTTTTTATTATGTGATTTTCTTATACCATGATTGCCTTATTCGCATTCCAAGCAACCAGACTTAATTGAGTCGCTAAACAAAGGAGTTGGGTTGGTTGTGTTTGGATTGAGGGGAGGGGAGGGGAGGGGAATCCAAACATGGGAAATAGAAGATCAAATATGGTGAATGAAACAATTTCTTTTTCTTAAGATTACCCACCAAATTTTGGGAACAATTGGTGGTGAAAAGATTACCCTTGTACTTAATTTTTCACCTCCCTTAACCACCTTTAACCTTAAGTTTTCTTTCCAAACATGGTTACATGTCCCCTTCCTTTTCTCACCAGTTCACCTCAACCCAAACAGGCTTAGGTTGGTTTGAGTTTTGTTGGACGGGAGTGGCTTTCGTGTCGACATAGATTATCCATTAGCAGTTATTACATTTATAGATTACAGGTATTATAGCTAATGGCTCAAATTTGTTCAGGACGATATACAACTGATGAAGGAAATGGGCTTAGATTCCTTCAGATTCTCCCTCTCATGGACACGCATTTTGCCTCGTAAGATCCATTGCCTGAAACCATTTCTTCTTTGTTGTGTCGTGTTAGCGTTACAACTGAATTTTGTTATTTGATGAACCTTGTGTCAACAGAAGGAAGGTTGTCGGGTGGAATAAACAAGTTGGGGATTCAATTTTATAATAACCTCATCAATGAGCTACTAGCCAATGGTTGTCGAACTCATCTCTTATCTCTACCTTTCCTTTTTTCATGTTTTTAAAATTGTCTATATTTGCCAAAATGTGTGATTGACATAGCGTTTTTTACAGACATACAACCTCTTGTGACTATATTTCATTGGGATGCTCCACAAGCCCTTGCTGATGAGTATGGAGGATTTTTAAGCCCAAAGATTGTGTAAGTACTTAAAACATAATCTTGGTATGGAGAAAAAAGTTCTTCTAGTAAGGAGGAAAAAAAAACTCAGTATCTGAAGAAAACAATGAGAATTCAGCCAAAGGGTGCCACAGTCGTAGTGAAATATGTGTGTGAAAAAGGAGAGTTGCATATTAGATTATGTATAGTCATACAACAATTTTTCTATATTCAATCCTGGTTTGACTCCACAATTGAGGTTAAATGAATGGACTATTTTCGCCTTATAATTCCTGATGTTTTAATGGTATCAAATCATAATCAGATGAAGGTTTTTTTTTTTTTTTTCAATCCATGCAGGGAGGACTTCCATGACTATGCAAATGTGTGCTTCAGAGAATTTGGTGACAGGGTAAAGTATTGGGTGACAATTAACGAGCCAAACTTTTTCAGTGAATTTGGTTATGCAATTGGTAAGGATGCACCTGGTCGATGCTCCAAGTACATTAACAATTGCACTTTTGGGAACTCAGCCACTGAGCCTTACCAAGTTACTCACCATCAGATTCTAGCTCATGCTTCTGCCGTACGATTGTACAAGCAACGGTACCAAGCATTTCAGAAGGGAATAATTGGAGTCTCGATCGACAGCAATTGGTACATACCACTGAACCAAACGTCTGCCGCCGACATCAAGGCCGCCTCTAGAGCCTTTGATTTTAACACTGCATGGTAAGTACACAAGAACCTGAAAACTTGTCCTCTTTTAGGCCATTTGAACTTGCCTTGGTTTGTCGAGTACTACTTTCTTCATCAGCTGAACTTTTTTGAATATTGTATCCCACGAGTTTTATTCTTCGCCTATAAATCACGTCTTCACTCACTGGGAACTTATGCAAAAGAAAAGGCTATAATGAGCTAGATATTGTAGCTTCAATTCCCCTCAAATCACTGAACATTTATCAAAACATGGTAGAAATTCATTGCAGTGAAATACATGATCAGCCATTGTACAGGTTTTCATGCCTTTAACTTACAGAAATTTGACAACTTATTCTAGTTCAACTCCTTCCTCGGTTTATTTACTTTTGGAAAAAATAATCAATTGTCGGTTTATTTCCATCCATTGATTGGCCATTAATTTGCTACAGGATTCTAGACCCGATCACCTTCGGTGATTATCCTGAGTCGATGCGATCCATTGTTGGAAGCAGATTGCCTGTCTTTTCCAAGAACCAATCACAGTTGATAAAAGGTTCCTATGATTTTGTTGGAATTAACTACTATACTTCCAGCTACATATCTAATGACCCTTCATCCTTGAGTACCAACCTCAGCTACACTATTGATAGCCGTGTCATTAGTACAGGTAAGCTGAATTTAAACTTGTTCCTATCCATATTTCTTATGTCTTATGTTTGGATATTTCTAGGGATTCATGCTTACTTGCTTTTTATTTCGTTTCTCAGAAGAGAAGGATGGAGTTCCCATTGGAGAACCGGTAATCATATGCACTCTTCTTTCTCACTTCAGTTATGCTTGATATAGGCCTCATAGATTGGATAAAACAAAATGGATTCTGAAAACTATTCTTGTGAAAACAACTGATAGGGAAACTTCAATCTGTCGTTTTCAGTGAATTGCTTATTAACCCAAGCATATGAAGCTTATACTTTAGAGAATGTAAACCTGTTTTTTTTGCTATAAATAACAGAATGAATAAAAGATAATCTTGCAAGAAAATTTTGAGGACAAATACATGTGTGAAGAAGTTTATGGATTGGGTTTCCTTGTTCGCTTTTCCAAGTTGAAGTGTTAATTTCAGAAACAAATACAAGAAGGAAGAGAGAGGGTAGGAACCATAGAGTGAGAGAAGCAGAATATCAAGGCTTGAACTCAAGTTTTGATGTCGCATATTCCCTGTGGTAATGATTGATGGAGAGCTTACACCGGAGATATAAGGACTTCATAGAACTAGAAATGGTGACACTTTCATGGAAGATTATGTTTGTTTCCAATGACAAGCTATAATTGCTTATCATGAAAATAAGTAGCGGTGTGTGAAAAGGCTCGTATATGAAGAGCATCCAACCAAGGTTTGCCTCGCTTTGAAAGACTAAATACCCAAAGACAGAAAATATATATGTGATTTCGATCCAACATGATGCCAGTGCAGTTCAGTAATTTCCTTCTCTTGATAGCTATAGTTGTCCATTCAACCTCAAGTTGAAATTTGCTGATCTCTGTCTAAATCATGCTTCTACAGACGTCAATTGTCTGGCTATACATATACCCACAAGGCCTTGAAGATTTGATGAAGTATTTGAAGGAAAGATATAGCAACCCTCCTATCATTATAACCGAGAATGGTAAGTCACTCGACTGTTCATTTGTTTCCCTCAGGCTGCCGCAAGCTAGCTTTCTTGCAGTTAGCAGGCTAATAATGTAGAGATGCTTCTGCTTTCCCACTTTTTTGTAGGGTTTGGCACTGCCTACAATGACTCGCTGCCGATTACATATTATCTACAAGATCACCTGAGAATTAAATATCATCGACTTCATCTCGCTTATCTTCTTAAAGCCATCAAGTGAGTTTTCATGATTGTTCACTGCTCATCTACTTATTACTCGAGTCTTGGCTAGGAAATATTTGGGTGTCGCAAAAACTTAAGCTGATTGAGAAATGAACGTCAGAGAGTAGATTATGCAGCGGTGTATATAATATAATTTGGTTCAAAATGTAAACATTTCTTCATTTATGTGCCCCTGCTGATCTAGAGATTGCTTGAATTTTGATAGGGAGGGCGTAAACGTGATAGGATATTATGTCTGGTCGCTGTTCGACGATTTTGAATGGTTTGACGGCTACACTGCGAGGTTCGGCCTCCATTACATTGACTACGAGAATGATTTGAAGAGATATCCTAAATTGTCGGTTTTTTGGTTCCAAAAGTTTCTCCGAAGACAAAATGGCACAAGTGATTTACTCCGTTCTTCGATGTAGTGACACCCAGTTAATGAGTGAAATACATGTATCAATTTGATAATTTTTTCATACATAATCCTTGAGAGGGGGCCTTTTTTGGCAGTATATAACGTATTCAACTAGGGCTGTACATTCACGTGTTTGATTCTTGTTTAAAAAACTATTGGGATAGTACTATGTATCACTTCTTATATCCAGTGTTTGATGAATAAAAATACACGGCAAATTAAAATTCGATCAGATTTGTATCCATCAACATCATGAGATTTGGAGTAGCACCTTCCTCCCATTACTCCTAATACCCCATCCAGTATTGTGTCCCAAAAGATTATTTACTCAAGCTGGGGTGGTGGGCAGTGGTTACTGGCAGTGGTGGTGGTGGGCGGTAGAGGTGGTGGTGGGCGGTAGAGGTGGTGTGTGATGATCAATGATGACGGTGGTGGGATTGGGGATGGAAGGAACGATTTTGGACAAAAAAAAAATATCCGATGATTTTATTTATAAAACAAACAGATTTGAAAAAAAATAATATATTGAAAAAACTAGTCCCTTATTATTGCAATCCCTTCCTTAAATCACATTATTAATTATATCTCATTTTTCAATCCTACAACCAAATACGCCGTCAAGATATCGTCATGTGTTGTTGGGTTTGTACTTAATACAATCCATTTAAAGAAAAAAAAAAGTTTTTAATTCTGCAAATAGCGTTCATAGCGAACAAAACATATCTTTTTTATTTTTTTTATCGGCAAAAGAAAAAGAATTTTATTGCTATCAAAGTTTAACAATGAAATTCAAAAGCTCAGAGTGAAGAAGATATCATGGTTGAATATTAGATATCTTAACTAGGTTGAAATCTTTAGGAACAACAAATCATAAGCCAAATACTCAAAGAGCAAGTGAAGATAGTTAGCAATAAGTTGATACCCAGTTAAACAGAGACTCACGGTCCGTGAAGGGAGGGACACCTTCAAAGATTTGGAGTCGCAGAGTGTGCATCCAACTTGTGCATATCATGTAACGAGGCAGAGTGTCGCTTGTCCAGCTGCAACTTTAATGTTCTTGAGCAAAGGGTCTTGACCACTTCTCCCAACTCTCCCAATCTACAGATTTTCCACAAAATAAATCTCTTAGAACATTTACAATGGACTCTATAAAATACTCAATAGTATCTGTCTATAAAATATTATAGAGTGATTGCAAAAAATACATTCGAATGGAATCACTATCTAACTCAATAACTTAAAATAAAAAAAAGTCAGTTTCTAATTGTAGAGACTGACATATTGAGTAAAGAAATATTTTTTTATCATCACCATTTATTAATCTTCTACCATCTTTGATTTCATGGTTTTTTTTATCTTTTCTTTCTCATAAGCAAAAAGAAGTTAAAAATCAAAAAAAAAATAGTAATAAATGAAAATAATAAATAACACTACAACAAATTATATTTTTGACGACAAAAAATAGCGACCAAAACAATATTTGATCGCCAAAAGTACATCTTTCCCGACTAAAATAATTTTAGTCGCCAAAGATATAATTTTTATCGACTAAAATTATTTTAGTCGGTAAAAATACCATCTTTATCAACCAAATGGTATTAGTCGCTGTATGAATGATCCGGAAGTGATCAAAATAAACAGCGGGAAGGCAAAATAAAAAACCGGGAATGTGTTTTATCCCCTTCATATCCCTCTCCCTGCTTTTCTTTTATTTAGTTCTCTCTCTCCCGACCTCAGTTCTCACACTCCCCAACGACAGCGGCGAACGTAGGCGGCCGACGAACGAAGGCAGACGTCGACCCCGAACCCTGTCAATAGCGGCTAGCTCGAGCTGGAGGCGCAAAGCCACGGCGACGAGAGGTCGAACCGAGAGAGGAATCAGAGCTCTCGACGGAAACCCTAAGAAATCCCGCCATTAGAGACTCGAATCGGTCGAGGTAACAACCAAATCCGTTTTTTCTTGTCCTGATATATGTATCTATGGTTTGATTTGTGAGATTTATGGTGATTTTCAGATTAAAAATTGGATTTTTGTCATTGGGTTTTGGATTTTTGTCATTGGGTTTCGGATTTTTGTCATTGGATTTTTTTCCTTGTCTCGAATCGGCTGAATCAAGTTATTTTGTGTGTATTGCCAACTTTTTTTTTTTTTTGCTTGCGATGTATTATTGGGGAGGATATCTCATTAATTTATGATGTATTATTCGACTGGAGAGAGAGAGGGGGTATAAATGCAATGGAGGGATATTAAAGGAATGTATATATACACTATAGTTGGTTATACATTTAGGAAAAACTTATCATAGTTGGTTGAATTGGTTCACTTGCAGATTACTTCCTTAAGCCAAGCGTTCCCTTTTGCAGCTTGTTCAAATCTGTTTTGTGTTTACTCAGGTCAGGAAAATCACAATAAATATGCTATTATTATGTTAGCTGGGACTAGGAGAACACAGTTATTAACCAATCAAGATATATAATGGCCATACTTGGTGATTGTTTGATGTTGGCATTGGCATTGCAACAACACTATTCCCTTCCCTCACGATTAGAGGAAATCTATTTTTGGGGTGGTCATACATACAGAAGATGGTTCCTAACTTTAGCAATTTTGACCTGGGGTGTGGGGTGTTGGAGCCAAAATTAGACCACAAAGTGAATTGCAGGTAATAAGAATGATCAAATATTGTCGTTCCTTTTATTCTCGCAACTACTAAACATGTGCAATCAAGGTGCCTCTGCAACTAAGTTACTAACAGCTCATCTCCCATCTTATATTGTTATAAATATCCTTGAGATATACTCGGTTAATATATTTCAGAATTGAGCTCAAACCTAATGAGCATATGATACAAGACTTGAGCTCTAACTCAGTCTAGCTCTAATTTGGTCTAACTTTTTTTTTTGGTATCATTCCCCTT
>JAOWBR010175902.1:0-11049 GCA_028571145.1 Dionaea muscipula
TTAAAGCCTATGTGCTTGGGACCATGACATACATATTTAGCATAAATTAGGAACGTAATGAGCGCACATTTATGCACCCATCAATGATGTTCTACTAAGTCCTGCCCTAGCCCAGGCATTTCTTCATATTCCCATGCAAAGAAATCCCTAGGTTCACTAAGTAAAGAGACAAGGGCAGAACGTACCTCAGGTGCTAAGAGTTGGCTAACAAAGGTAGGGCAGTGGCGTTTTCTCCATGTGCCAATTCCACCTCTAGAAAAGGATCGCGCGCTTGCGCGAACCCATAACGATCGGCATCCTAAACTTCGGGCAACGTACCCCTCAAGTCCTCGTCGGCCCGTTCTTTAAGCAAGTCAGTGCTATACACGCTAAATCCCAGTCTTTATTCTATGTCATAGGCCATTAATTTAGCCCTGAGTGTCTTAACGGCCTGCGAGTCCTGTTCGATTAAACGAAGCTTAGACCGACAAGCCACTAATTTGGCTTGGAAGGCCGTCAGTGCAGCCTGATCATTACTCGAGCTCGAATTACTGGCCATCAACAACTAAGTCGCTGACTCGGCCTATAATTGGCATGTCGAGGGCCACTATTGTTGGCATGTCCGCAAATAGTGCGTTGTTAAGTCTTTTTTATAATAACTCCGAGTCCTAGGACAGAAGGACAATTCTGTCGCCCCCTACATCATGTCAATCGGCCCGTAGCCTATTTCATACAGGCACGCCTCCGTGTCTACAATATTTGCCTCAGTAAATGGTCTATCATCAGCTTGAACCACTTCAAGGTTCCCATCTTTGTCCCACAACACCACACACTGATGTAAGGACGACGGGATACAACCCGTACTGTGGATCCAGTCTCATCCTAATAGGACGTTGTACACAGTAGGGTTATCTAGCATGAACACTACGATCTTCTTGGTTACACCCCCAACAGTGACCTCCAAGAGAACCATACCCTTGGACGACGCTACTTCCCCACTGAAGCCAAACAAAATGACCTCAGAAGGGATGAGATCCTTGTCCACCTTGCCCACCTTCCGCCTCATTCGGTAGGGCATAGTATTAATGGTAGCACCATTATCCACCAATACATGGTTAATTGGAACCCCGTTTATTTCGGCCTTGAGAAACAAAGGCTGTAAATGTTTCATCATGTCTTGCGAAAGTTGTTTAAATATCACCTGTTTTGCAGCATTGACAGCAACTTGGGCAGATTGACCGCCCTAAAGTTGCTTCTTCTCCTCCTTTAGCACGTCCCTAACGTGCAAATTGAGCGTTGGAGTGTCTTCGTTGTCGAACTCATCGCCCCATCCACTGGGTGGAAGTGTAAGCACTAGATCTGGGATCTTTACTTGGGAGCGAGGTACGCGCCGCTTCACCTTCGGCTTGCTGTAAACCACTAAGAAATCAAAGTTTTCAAACCCTGGCTCCCCCAACGGGCTAACGTTTGGACAGCCATCCTCGTGCAACTGATGAAGAAATCGTTGGTACGAGATCCCATGTCTTCGTGCCTTCGCCAGGCAATCCATCTCGTTTTCAACATCAGTGAGGGTCTCGTCATCACTATGTACAGCACGTAGCACATATGTTTCAGAATCTGACTCCTCGTCCTGCACCTGGTATGTATCATCTTCGTCCTGTGCCTGGGACGCTTCCCCCTCATCCTGAGAGTGGGACGTTTCACCTTCGTCCAACACTTGAAATACCTCATCCTATGTTTGGGACATTTCCCCTTCGTTCTGTGGGCTATCTGAATCTAGCTCCTCAGTAACCCTGAACCTACTTCGTAGCGCGTAGTTATTTGCCGCCATTGGGAGTAAAGTCCCAAAGGTAATGGCAGGATGCTCATCTTCCTCCTGGTCTTTGTCCGCCCACCTCTCAGCTTTGGTGCGAGGTAAAGGTCCATCGGTCTCCTTCTCGATCATCGGAACTACAGCAACGGGAGGGATATCCAACGAGGCCACTACCATGGCTCCCGAAGCTTCTACATTGTTCACTTCAGGATTTTGGCCAAGATCGGTCTGTTGGACGTTGTTGAGCCTTTAAGTGGCGTGCATGCGCTACCCATACTTCCTCTGAGATCTGCGTTGCTGGGTACGCGTCAACTGATCAAATGGAACCACCCTCCTCTGCCTGGCATTGTAAGAATGCCAAACATTAGTTTGAGTAGGACGCGGGTGAAACGTCCTAGGGGCCAATTGCTGGCCTCGAGGAGATTGTGTCTGCTGTGTCTGCTGCTGAGTTTGCTGAGGAGGAGGTGCGACTGAACGCTCTACATTCAGGATTGCGCGAGATGCATTTGTCGCACCAATGCAATATCCCTTTGATAGCAAAGGCAAAGACATTCAATTGGTAAAGGAGCGCTTAACGCTCGAGTCAAGACTAAAGGATGTTGTACGTCCTCGTTTTAGGAGGGTTCCACCTTTGGGGCAGAAGTATTTTTCACCATGTTGATTTTCACAGCCTTAGGGACTTTAGGGAACGGGTCAGCATCCACTTTCATCTTTCCTGGTCCGAACGTCAATCGTCCAGCGTTAATGACCTCCTACAAAACATCATGAAACACCATGCAATTAGTAGTATTATGAGACCATGCCTTATGTCACTTACAGTAACGCTTCCCTTGCAACCTTTCAAGCGAAGAGATTCTATGTCGGTCACTAAGTTTAATTTGTTTAACTTTGAGGAGTTGATCGAAGATCTCGTCCAACTTAGACACATCAAACGAAAATGCTTTCTTCTCGACGACGTTCTCTTTAAGCTTACTTAGCGCTTGGCACAAGGACGCATTATAGTCAATTCAGCCAGGTTAACATCGACCTCATCAATGTCAATCTCATTGACCTCATAGTTTACATCCTTATAGTACGTGCCCCTACTTAAGTTTTCCATTGGGGCTTCGTCCCTCAAAATCCGTTCATAACGGACTACACTGGCAGTGAGTTGGTACAAGTCTGGGAAATCATGGTCCAGAAACTTTCATCTCAATTCGTAATTCAGACAGTTCTGCGCGATGCATGCGCACAAACTCTTTCTCAGGAAGTGAAACGAAACATTTCGTTCGGGCCGTCTTGAACCGTTGTAGGAATGTTTTAGTCATTTCTCCTAGCAACTGGCCCAGACTTGCTAAATCGGACAGAGTCACTTCGGACTCGCCCCGATAAAACTGTGCATGAAATAGTTGTTCCATTTGCCCCCACGTTTCCACGAAGTTAGCAGGTAGGTTGATGAACCACGTAAAGGCTGGTCTAGTGAGCGAACTTGCGAAAAGATGCAATTTTTGGTAGTCGTGCAAGTCAGTGACTTGCACAGCGAAACGTCCAATATGTTCTAGGGTGGACATTTCACCCGTGCCAATGAATAAGGTGAACTCGGGGGGCCTAAAGCCCCGTGGGTAAGGGAAAGCCTGATCTATCCACGCTGGATAAGGCTGCCTATATGTGGGCCATAGAATAGGGCGAAGCCCGTGGCCCAGTTGCTCTTGCATGACTTCAAGGATTTGGTTCATTAGTGCATGAGAGTCAGCCAATGGTTCATTGTGTGGAACGTATGGTGCCCCAAATGGCATCCCTTGGTGGTAATTTGGAGGATTACCTTGAATATTATTATAAAGGATGTCATTCAAAACGTTGTTAACGGGTGGTACGTTCAAGTTTGGGATGTTTGGAACGTTCTGCATGTTAGGGATATTTGGACCATTCTACGCGTTAGGGATATTTGGACCATTCAAGTTGTTTGGGGCGTACTGAACATTAGGGATGTTCAGAGCGTTCGGAACGTTCGGATTAACATTTTGGACAGTGGGGATATTCAGACCGTTCGGAACATTCGAAACGTTTGGTATGGGGACACTCTGAACGTTATAAACGTTTGGAGTGTTCGACAATAGAAACGTTCGGCAGGGTAACGCTCTGTGGCAGTGCTTGGGCCAAATTACTGGTAGTACCAGTACTAGTGTTTCGTGGGTACCCCCCTAGGGGCATATAGTTGGGGTTATCGGTATTAAAGGAATACCGATGCGGCCTTTCTCGTGGGTTCACGTTAGAGAACCCAGGTGGCCCAGTTAACGTGCTTAGCCCCACATTAAACAATTTTCTGGCTAGTGGGGCCACTACAAGCGTGGCAAAGTTCACCGACAGGGGGATGAATGATTCGTCTCCTCACGTGGCAACCATACTAGCCCTTCGTGTTAGAGATTCGATGCTAGTGCGATCATCCACCGCAACATGCCTACTTAATAGTATGGCCTCAACGATCCTATTGGTATTTTCATCTTGTTTTTGTGTTTGCGTTCTAGCATTGTCCCTTAGTTTGATTAACAGATGCAACTGTTCGTTAATAGCAGAGGTTACACGTGAACATACCTCGTTCTGCATGTGGTTGAATGAGTCTCCAAGCAACAGATGCACAGACTTGAGATTGACAACAGCAACAACATCAACCTCCTCATCACCGCCACCGTTAGGGTGCTCACCGGTCCTAGTCACCACAATGGTTGGATCACTTCTGGCAACGATCTCACTAGGCATGCCACATTATTTGCCCAAAAATCCTCCGGATCGAAGAAAGAGTGAGGAATTATAGTTTAGGTGTCCCGGGGGGCAAGCCTCTCCCCATAGAGATGAATCGTTGCCGGAAGTGAGGTGAAAATCAAGGAATAGTAAGTGCTAGAAAAGGAAGCACTGGAATCTAAATGTTGGAAAGAACAGTAAGGCTGGAAACAAAGATGACAACTGGAACTAAAGTGCTGGAAATAAAGAACATAAAGCTACAAAAAACATAGAGTTTGATTGATAGATTGGTCGAACCGATTACAGCTGCCGATACAAGCCTATTTATATTGCCAAAACGGTTACAATGGTTACAAGACTCAAAGAACGTGGTTGATATGGCAATCCATGACTCCTAAAAGTGCTCCAACTGCAACCTCATGCCCATGTGGTCGCAACTCCAGCCGCAACTGTCGAAGTCGTTCCATAACTTCAAAGATTGTGCCGCAACCAACAATGCCCTGAAGAAGACCACCAAGGTAAAGCAACTCGACCAGAGAGAAGCACAACTTGTCGACCACCGAAACCAACATTACACCCACGCTCCGAGTACGCCCTCACAAGTAGTGAGATCATACTAGAAGACCAACCCCGCGTCCATGCTCAAAAACACCTGTGTTCCACTACTGACATGCTAGGCCCCGAAGTAGCAAGTGTCATGCTCAGCAGAAGCGTGAGCCACTATTAAACCCAAAAGGCACCGCACTGTAGGATATTCTAGCACCGCTAGTAAAGCCAGCACTTCAGAAGCCTATCTATGACTACCGACCCCTGGAACGTTTAAACGTTCCACACCAAATGAACGTGCCAACATAGCACGCCTTAAACACTGCTGCATTGAAGGTTAACACCATTAATACCAATTATTGACCACCTTGAAATGAGAACCGTTCCTATTTCCAAGGCAACGCTTTCACTCCCCGTGGGCGTGAAAATTCATCCAGTCAAAAACCTCTCAAGGTTCAAGGTGGCAATATGGAACAACATTTTGTTCTCTTTCCTTTCAAAGCTTGTACCACCTACCAGAACACTTTCTTGGTCTCTCTCCATAGGCATAGAAGTGCTGATCATATGGTCACATGGTCTACAATATGTCCATAGAGACACAGAGAACCAACTCTTACAAACTGGTCCCTATAAGCCTAAAGGATCTGATTGTCCTGATCATGTCCAGTTTCCTTTCCTGTTTTCAGATTCAACAAACAAAGGAAACCATCAGTCGTTAGTAATATCAAATAAAGTAGATATGCACTACCGACTAAACCCTTTATGATTCTGCTCAAACTATTCCTTAAGGTTCTTAAGATTGTTGCGATTAATGGGGTGGAATATGGATGCTAAATTATCCTAGAGCAGAATACATAACAATCACATGCAAGCCAAATATGATAAATGACTTAATTAAACTGAATACATTACCAGTCCTAAAAAGGAGTAACGAGAGGTCAGGAGAATCGGTTTTTGATTGATGGTAGGACAGAACAAATTCAGTCCCTACGAACCCAGAAGCAGAGTAAAGGAATCGGTTCCTCTATGAAGGCAGAATGAAAAACTCATCGAGAGACAATGGGAATGTCGATTATAGACCTGCACACGTAACAAACAAAAAATATAAGAACATAGCTAAAGCCAGAGGGATACGTTGTGCCCTTAAGAATCTTTACATCGCCCACTTGCATGGGTTGTTAGATAGTGTAGATTCTTCCAGGGTACGATAGCTCTCTGTCTAGAAGCTGCACAAGTACTGCAAGATACGGGAACGTGTCTGGGTGGTGATTTTCTTCTTCCTTGAAGTGTCGGTGGTGGCAAGACAAAGAACAACAACAGTAGGAAGGAAGAATGAATTCTATTGGTCTGGCTGCCATGTCTATTCATCTTCTTCTACTATTGTGTGAATGAATCCTCTCAATCGTCTGGATCAACTTGTCTGCTTGTGTTTCCTCCTCCTACTGTATGTAGGATAAACTCTTGTGATTCCCCCCACTGTTGTGCATCGGATCAGCCATGTATCAGTGTCTGTCATGTGTTTTTCCCTCTCTTTTCATCTCCTTGCAACAAGCTGCATCTTAGGAGTTCTCTCTTTCTTTTTATTCTGAAGATGATTTTCACCATCCATCATCTTATTCACGTTGGGGGGAAGAATGAGGTTACTAAAACCCACACTTAATTACCCTTTGTAACTCTCATGTAATTATGGCTCCTATTTAATTAGTGTTAATAACACTAATTGAAACCATTAATTAGCTCTCATTAATTTAAGTCCACTTGACCTACCAATTTCCATTCACTCGGAAATGGTTTTTCCGTACCGTTTTCCACGAGCTATTCTCCTCATGGCCAAGAATGAGTTACAACTCGAAAAAACTCGATTTTTTATATTCGGGTCCCACTTTCTTTTATCTTTAAAGTTAGCCAAAAAAACAACCCGAAAAAATTATATTTCCAACAAAACTAATGAGGTAAAGGATATAATATGGTCTCAAAGTCTAAATCTTTATTACAATTTTCCTACAGTGCTCATCGTCGATGTCACGTATAAGACGAACAAGTATCGCATGTCACTGTTATAGATTATGGATATAATCTCAACTATGGCAACGTACTCGATTGTGTTTGCATACATGGACAATGAAACAGAGGAGTGATTGCAATAGGTGCTATTTACTTTTAAAAGTTGGGTATCACCACGTGGTTCACCGGAGCCCTCTGTGATCGTTACTGATCGTGATTGACGTTAATAAACGACATTCATCCCTGCTTCTCTGATGCCCGTCATCTGCTCTGCATATGACACATCAACCAGAATATCATAAAAAACTTCAGAAAATACATAACAAATGATATCATTTGAAAAAAAAAATGTTCATGGCATGAGCTAGTTGTATCATCAACGCTAGACAATTTTGATGCAATATGGGGACACATGAAATACAAATTCGGACAATTTTCCAATGCTTGTGCCTATCTGTGGACAACGTGAGTGAATCTATACCCAAATCGATTTGTGCATACATGAGTGGACACGTGCATGCACCTTGGAAGCAATACGACTTAAAGATACATACAACCTGCGTTCTAATTTATTCTGAAGTTTTTTTATAATATTCTGTTAATTTCTATTACATCATCATTGCAGAGCGGAATCATCACATTTTCAGTTGAAGAAGTACTTAGGAGATTCTATGTCTGAGATTCATACATCATTTGTCAAAATCCATAAGATGTTGAACACACAGTTACGTACATTATTTGAGCAATCGCTAATACGTGTTAGGTACAAGGTATTGCCAATTTGATCAAATTAGTCATTATATTTCCGTCAATCAAAATTTTACCCTGAAGATGGACAATCGATGGAACTTTGACCACCTGAGAATACTTTGGTTATAATTGATCAAATTAGCTGTTATATTTCATGTCACGCGTTGGATCTTATTTACACACAATACGAAGGAAGTTACGAAATCTCTATACTTGAATATGGTCATTGCCAGTGCACGACCCAGAAAACACATGGTTTCCCTTGCAAGCATGACATGAACTGCTATGATCGTCAGAGCGTCCATGTTCCTCTCAATATCATTCATGAGCATTTACATAGGCTATCAATGTCTTCACTCTCGACCACTAAAGAAGTTATGCTAGAAGACGCGATAGAAGAAGCTATCGAAAATCTCGATAGCTTAGAGGAAGGATATCAACGCTAGATGTTTCACCGGATCATTAATTAGATAAAGCCTTCCAAAAGTGAAATTCGTGAACCGTCTTACCACACGTTGCACAAGGGCACCGTCATCAAAAGAAGAGCAAAATGGAGCAAGAATAAAATCGTTTCTGGAGGGTGTTGCTTTAATGAGATTTGGATCAAGACCAATGGGAACCAAATTAATGATGTCGAAATTATTGAGGTCGTAATCAATAGGAAGTGCGCGTATTGTGGAAGGTGGAAACAATGATGATGTGTTCAGATCACTGTTACCTGCTGCTTACCGGCATAACATCGACTGCATTGTAAACGTCGAAGCAGATGACAACTGTCGGTTTCGAGGAGTAGTCGCACATGTCCTAGACAATGAGACCAATTGATACCAGGTGTGAATAGATTTGATCAGATGGATAAACAATAATCGTGCTTTGTATACTGTAATGTGGCATGTAGACCCTGGTGTAACAGAAGAAACACTAATACAATTAGACTGTACTACATCGCTCGTACCACCACAGAAATGGATGAATATGTTAACTATGAGATTGACAATCAGATCGAATTATAATGTCGTTCTGCATTGTTTTACCTCAAATCATAGGAGATTTTATACATATCTTCCACTACTATTTGCTCCGGTTTCGGATGAAAGACGACGTGAGATAGCAATTGCTTGGGTTAACAATTGTTACTTCGTTCAGATATTTAGGCACCCCAATCACCAAATCCTCCAGTATGGTCACATTAGTATGAGCATGCATCGTTAGGATCAAGAGGATGTATAGAAAAGTATGAATTGGGTTTACACTTGTGGGATGCACTATTTAGTGCTCGTCGTTAGCATTCATCTCCAATGTAGAGAAGTGTTACTAATGTAATTGATATTTTTAATATTTATTTAAATTAAATCAATCCTAAACTGTTCTGTAATTGGAGATAATTACTGATATTAATATAAATAATAGTAATAATAAAACCATTAAATAACATTTATAATTTTATTTTTAAACGTCTTATATGGTAGTATACTACTGTAAATGATCACTATTTACGGTTGTATAATACTGTATGAGCCGTTTGAAAAAGAATTATAAATGCTCATATGGTAGTATACTACAGTAAATGGATATATTTACGGCAATATACTACTGTAAATTATTACTATTTACGGTAGTATACTGTCATATGAGACGTTTAAAAAAAAAAAGAAGAAGAAGAAGAAGATCAAACAGAAGTACGCTATCGTGTTTTTTTTTTCAACAAACACAATAGTGTACTACCATTTGACTTAAAAACCTAAAAAAAAATTAGGGTAAAAATATTCGCACCCTTGAGGCAGGGGTGTCCCTGCCCAGGGGTGTGCCTAAAGGGTGCTGCTAAAGTCACCACAAATTTAATTCACGCCACCACTTTTCTCATGGCACCATATCAGGAAAAAAAAATTCAAATGATACCACTTTACCCACGCCACCGTTCGGTGAAGTTTATCCAATGTTCGGCACGATTTATTGAATAGTTCGGCAAAGGCCATCAAACTATTCGACAATGTCCATCGAACTTTTAAAAAAAATAAAAAAAGTGGTGGTATGAGTAGAAATTTTGGTGAAAATAGCAACAACCATGCCTAAAGCACTTCCCTTCATTAAAAAAAAACAAAAAAAAAAGAGAATGACTAACCCAAAGAAGCATCGTGTCATCTCCCTGGTAGGTTTCGCAACAGGACGAGAAGGGGTGGGAATTTGCCTCCTTCGTCTTCAACCCCTAACTTCCATATAATTCCTCGTCTACATCCCCGTCCCCGTGGGGGAAAAAATTTATTCCCTGTCCCGTCCCCCATTTCCCTGTTTTATCAACCCCGTTTCCTTATCCCTTTTTCTTCATCCCCGTTCTCCCGTCCCTGTTTCCCATTTTTTCGTCCCGATTTTCCCATTTTTCCTTAATGTTAAAAATATATATAATATAACCAATATATGTACATGGTCCCCACGGGGTGGGTTCGTAGCGGGGCCCCGCGGGATGCACACTAGTCCCCGTCCCCATCCTCGATCCTGTGCGGGGTGGAAAAATTTTCCGCAAATCCGTTCCCGTTCCCATTTTGACCTTGAATTTTGACCCGTTGGACGGGGTCTAGACAGATCCCGACAGATGGTTTTTTTAAGTTTTTTTTTTTTTTTTTGCCATCCCTCCCTTGGACTGATAGTTGAGGTTGCTTACTTTTTGCCATCCCTCTGAGGGGTGTGTGCGCCTTCATTTTTTGCCCATTTTACCCCTAACGGTAGTATACTATCTTTTCTAGGAAATAGAAATAGCAGTATACTGCCGTTTGTCACGTTTGAGGCTAAAAAAACAGCACAGCAGCGTGTCATTTGGAGCAAAAAAAAAAAACACAGAGCAGCGAGAAGGCAACGAACAAGCGAACGGCGAGGAGAGGAAAAAACCGATGAGATCCAACGATTAGGACTTGATTCGAGTGAGGAAAAGCTTCGATTCACTTCGTAGTTGCCCGATCTTTGGATTTCGAGTTTGATTTGGCTTGATTTTGTGTTGGATTGATGTTTGGGGGTTTAGGATTTTGATTTCGATTAGGGGTTTTAATTTCGATTATATGTTTGCTATGGCGATTGTGGGTGGCGCTATGGCGGTTGTTCGGCCATGTGGGGTTGTTGCCGGCGAGGTAGGACGCCGGTGAGGCTGGAGGTTGGGCGGCAGTGGCGTTTTTGGGTGGTTTTGGGTGGTTGTGAAGGTTTTTGACTGTCGGTGCTTAGGCAAGGTTGCCGGATTCCGTCCGTCACTG
>JAOWBR010175913.1:0-11048 GCA_028571145.1 Dionaea muscipula
GAAGAAATACTATATAATCATCCGAAATCGCATTTCTTCGTTCTCTAGTGGACCGCCTTAATGGTATTGGCACTTGAAGTTGTTGAGTTTGCTCTTGAGGAACAATTTCCTCTTCCTGAACGGAAAGTTGTTCGACATTGTCTTGTTCAACATTGTCCAACTTCACCTATCTCACTCATATCTCTTGTCATCCACTACACATATCCCTACACCAGATATAAACTTTAATCGTCTCATCCCCAAACTTGAATAACATCATCAGAAACATACATCAACCAACGTTTCATGGGCAGAATTAACTAAAACCATACACGAGTCATCCAAACACTAGCAAAGCAAGTCATCCGAGAAAATGATAACACTACTTTTGTCAAATCAAATGATACATAGAACACAGAAGCTCCGAACATAAAAGAAACACGTATCTAGTGGATGTCGGAAGATGACGTGGCCTCAATCTAAACCTTATTCTAAACTCAAGTCATTCCCAATTCCTAACTTAATCCCAAAACCACTACTCTGATATCGTAATTGTAACATCCCAATCCAGGGTGAAACCGACGATAACCATAATTGTAACACCCTAATCCTCCCTCAACAAAACCCAAAAATGGTAAAAAACGACCAAACTGTTATATAGTTGTTTTTACTTGTTGGTTTCATTTCGGATATGTATGCTTGAGCTGTTGGTTTCATAATACAGTTACCTATTGGGTTTCATGTTCAGATATATGATTGAGTAAGCATAATTCTTACTCTAGTAGCTTTATACGGCATGCTAGGTTCAAAGTTATGCGAAACAGATTTAGTAGAAACCCTCTAGAGAAAACTATAAACACCTGCGATGCATATAACTGAACCCAGCTGCTAGGCTCCGCCATCGGACCGACCCCACCCGGCAACTAAACCCTAGAGCCACCGCGCAGTTCCGGCAAAATGGTGACCGAAGAAGAAACGAAGCTCGAGATGTTTCTCCAGTGGCTGCAGGTCAAATCACGCGCTCTCATCTCCACCATTCTCCCATCTCTGTCCCCCCTTATATTGAACCTTCATCTTGCAGTTAAATCGAGTGCAGCTACGCGGTTGCAAGATCAAATACTGCGATTCCAACAAAGGGTTCGGTTTGTTTTCCGCCAATGATGCATCTGATGGTAACCGCGCTAATTCTCTAGCCACTATCTGTATTCTGTGTATTCTGTCCTGCCTTCAGAATTTTTCCCTTGCAGTTGCTGAAATTTAGTTTCAGGCGCTGATGATTTTCCCGTCATGAATTTGATTGTTGACGGCCCGTCATTGGAGCCTGAACTCATAATCAGTTCATTTACCATGTGAAATGTGCCGAGCGAAATTTGATTTTTCAGGGTGTTCTATTAACTTGGAAGCTTTGGAAATGCTTGATGACTAATGCATATTAATGGCCCAAATTAGCTTTTCCCGGCTTTAGTTCATGTGCCACCAAACTTTGCAACGATTTTTGTGGGATATGCTTTGAATTGTATTTCGGCTTGCATTTGGCGTTGGCTTGGTTTATTAAGTTTGCTGCATTTTGGCATGTAATCAGGGGTTTTGCTGGTGGTTCCACTTGATTTATCTATAACCCCTATGAGGGTTTTGAATGATCCGCTGCTGGGACCAGAGTGTAGAGCTATGTATGATGAGGGTGATGTTGATGACAGATTCCTGATGATTTTGTTCTTAACACTGGAGCGTCTTCGTAAGAACTCTTCGTGGAAGCCGTACGTTTGAACATTTGTTTTTTTAGCTCCTTGGCTGGAATTTTTATTCATGAAATACCATTCCTGATGACTGTCACAGATACCTTGATATGATTCCAAGCACTTTTGGAAATTCGCTTTGGTTCAGTGAGGATGAAATGCAGGAACTGAAGGGGACAACACTATATAGGGCAACTGAATTGCAGGTATTTGAATCTAAGAATTAGTTTCCATTTGTGCATATTGTTAAGCCAATCAGCCAGTTACAAGGACGTCCAATACTTTGTTAAGAAGTATATTGCCCACATTCGAAGATTTTGTTCTGCTAAAAACTTGTATTTACTTGTACAAGGTGGCCACTACCCTAAAAGAAAACCTTGTTGCATAGTTGGTGATTTGTGTGGTTACATATCCAATTCTCTCGAGGAGGCTATAATGCCTGCCAAACATTTATTTTCACCATGATGTATTAGTTAACCCCTCGAAAAAAAAATTGTTGCGTGTAGATCATGAAGTAAATTCCTTCTTGTTCTAATTTGCTAGTGGAGTCTAGTCCTTGAAAAAAAAAAGGTGCCAAGATATAGGATAGCGAACCTTTTATCAAGCTTCAAAGCTTATTCATTTGTGAAACTTACATCATGCAATAAAATTACAAAACCATAACTTTTTATTCAACTTCTAGAAACTAAGCTAGTATTTTTTGTAAACTGCTGCTGGGATGCTGACATGAGGTTTAATTGGATTCCTTTGGCACTTACAGAAGTAAGTCCCTCATTGCTGATATGTAATTACACCTATTGACATTGATAACATGAGGCTGCTGTATATTTCAGAAGAAGAGCTTGCTTTCTGTATTTGAAGACAAAGTGAAGGGCGTAGTTAAACGACTTCTTGCTTTAGATGGACACTCAGAAAGGTGTGTGTTTCCTATGAGTCAGGGAAATTTTAATGCATTGATGGACTAGTTGGTTGTGAATGCATGCAGATGGTTTTGAACTGACAATGTTCTGGTTTTGTTTATTGAGATTTTTTAGTGTAAGACAGTTGGGGAAGGTCATCCTTTCGTTCCCAGCTATTTTGGGGGGAGTGGCTCCATAATGTTGCCTATCCACATACCCATTTCTTTCCTCATTGCAGTGGGTTAATCCTGTGAAATGATGCCAGTTAAACTATGTATTTCGAACATACTTAAGTGGTCAAGTTACATCCTGTAGAAATGGAATTAATGTCCTTTTAGGGGAACCAAGCCAATGGTTTGAAGTCATTGCCTTCAAGTAAAATTTTTGGGTGGTTTGTGCAGTTGAAGTGAAGAGATTCTGGTAAAATCCATGTATTCTGATTTTTCTCCTTTTCTTGTACAGTGAGGTGATGTTTGAAGACTTCATGTGGTATGTGTTGCTTTGACATGTAACCTGATTGCTCTTGAGTTTTTGACTCGAGAACTTTGTTTTAGTTCTCCATCTTTGTTTTCTTGTACGATAAGGGTTGATGTTGCATGATTTAATTGTCAGGGCTAATTCTGTGTTCTGGACTCGTGCTCTAAATATTCCTCTCCCACGATCTTATGTATTTCCTGAAAATGAAGAGACTGGTAGGTTGTTTTGAAGCTCAATCTGAGATCCTGAAACTTCTACTAATTGTTGTTGTGAACAAATGCAGGTGATGACAAGGATTTGAAAAGTGAGGTCTCCTTTCCTTTTCCTCTCTGTGTTCCTGAAAATTTGCGTTTAGACGTTAAACTATTTAGTTTCCTTGGCTTCTTAAATTTGTATTGATTGGTGCCTTTGATTTATTGGTTGTCTCACATTGTATGTGTGAATGTTTTTTTTTTATCTTAGGTGCTGAGATTCATGCCACTGTTCATGGTATCAATGCAAGAATTGCACATTCTTTGCAAGAAGAGACTTTGTGGGTTGAGGGCCTTGTCCCAGGCATTGATTTTTGCAACCATGGTAATGATTTTGGCATCTTGCAGTTTGCTGCTTCTCCTTTGATTTTTTTTGCTTTTGTTTTCCCCTGACTTTGGGGTTTACATGATACATGGGAAAGTTCACATTGCTGGCACCTTTTAGATAATAAAGCCAATCCATTCTAAATTACATTTCATTTTCACAAGCACTTGAATAGCAGTATAGCACGTGGTTTAGTGTACAAAGCCTTCTTTTCTCATTGCTCCATTATTGTCAACGACAGTGAGTACTGAACTCCACCTTACCTGCCAAGGCACCTGGCATATGTGGAGCAGCTCTGTTGTTATGTTCTATTGCTGGGTAGTTCAAGGAATCTATTCTTTGTACTTTCTTCATTATAAAAGTAGGGGAATGGGTGATTGATAAAAGAAAGCCATATTCTCTTTTTTTTTTGTATGTGATTACCTTCTTTATTTTGGCTTCCAAGATTTCTGTTGATTGAGTACTTTAAGGGAGCTGCCTCACTCTTTTGTCACGATTGTTTCAATTTTGTCAGATACCTGGGACTCTTGGGACTGGATTTTCCCCCATGTATTTGAACTTTGTTTGGATGAAGTTTTAGGACCAAAGTTGGTTGAATTTGTTGGTGCATTATCATTAGTATGCTATGGTCATTGGCATTGCATTGTGTTAATATGTTAGGCTTATTGCTCCTACCTCGGACATACAAGCGTGGACCGCCATTAACTTTTCTCGATTGCCTAATAATAACTTTAGTTTTATCGATTTATCATTTGAGGTAGCTTTGTCAGCTTAAATTCTATTACATGAAATGATTCCACAGAATGTCCGCTACTTGAATGGCCAGGTGCCTACATAGCCCATTTCCTCTTTTCAATGGAGTGGGCATCAGAGCTCATATAGTTCTTGGTCCATTTTTTCCAGTTCCTGAAAGTGCCTTCGTGTTTTCTTCTCTCCAAAACCTTGACAAATAGGTAAGCTTAGAGAAAGAAATTTTAGGAAAGTGGCCTTCCCCCTCTTCATCTTTCGAGTCATGCCCGGAATGAGTACTTTGCCCTTGAGATATATCCAAAGCTTCTGATGAGGCATTCCAATGAACTATACTATTGTTCTAGGTAGAGGGTGCTAGGTATGTATACTGGATAAAGATACTCAGGTATGCCGACCTTCATTTGATGTAGGAATTTCAGGATGCCAACAGCAATTTGGGTTGTTACTTGTTATTATGATGATTAAAGCAAGAAGAAATACTTTATATACGTGCTTCAATCTCTGAATCGCAGCTTTACTATACCTTCCTTTGTGTATTGTTGCCATTCCATTTCTGTGGTGAAAATAAGTCAGGTTCATTGTGCATGTGTCTATGAAAATCTAAAAAATTTGCAAAAGTTGCTATTTATCACATATTTGATATTTCCATATAATTTATTGACTGATTTGCATGTCGTACTTGGTGTGCTGCTTGTGCAGATCTGCGGGCTGCAGCCAAATGGGAAGTTGATGGAACTGGATCAGTGACTGGGCTCCCTTTCTCCATGTACCTTCTCTCTGGTACATCTAATCTCCTTTTAACAGCAGTCTTAGTCTCACTACATTATTCTGATTTCACAATCGAGGAAAAGTTCTTCGACTTCACTATACTTTCCTTCTCATCTCTTCTCATTTTGTTCTCCTGGTTTTTTTTATTGACATCTTATCTTTCCATCTCTCCTCATTTTGTTCTTTTTGCAATGAAAAGCGGATGAAGGTCCTTCCCAAATGGAGAAGGAAATCACCATTAGCTATGGCAACAAAGGGAATGAGGTATATTTACTGTTACCATTTGTAGCCTTGGGCTTACTGTTGTGGAAGTTGGTATGTGAGCCACCTCAACCTCCTCCAGACAAAAAAGATCCTTGTTAAATCTCTTTTTTTCTTTTTTTTTTTTTGGTATTCTGACTGTTCCTATTTGTTGCACAAATTTTGGATCACAAATGGACAAAGAATATTTTATTTACAAGATTGAGGAATAGGCTTAGTTAGAGTGGGGCTATGATTGCGGGGGATCTTTTCGACTAACCATGTTTTAAAGGTGAATGTGTAAACATAAGCAAACTGCTGAAGGGATTCGCTGAAAAGTTCAGCCAATAGTTCTCTTTTGTCCAGCTTGGTGGTTCTGGTTAAATAACAGAAAAGCAGATCTCTGATGACGGGCAAGCTTCTTGTTTTTTCCTCTTTCTAGCAGCGATAGGGAGATAGTATGCACAATCACATTAATCTACTCGAAGAATGCTTAGAATAATTTTATTCCCTCTTCATTGATGATATTTTTTCTATATTACATGTTAAAGTGAAAATTTTAGATCTTTGATTACGTGAATGGAGTCAGAGCTGGAAGCAAGAGAGTTAAAAACGTAAAATGTTAGGCGGGACGCGGATGTGCCCTACGATGTTTCCTATTGGTTTCTGTCTTTGTTTGTTTGTTGACTTCGAGAAGCTTTGTGTTCTTTGAAACGGGTAAATTTGAAAACTTACGAGCCTTATTTCACAATAGGTTGTCAATAGAAGTCATAAAATCTTCTTCCTTGATAACGATATATATATTATATATGTTTCTCGTTTTGATTAGCAGAGTTCCGATTTCCTTGCATCATCTGATATGGGAGCCGTATTGCATCTATGCAGGAGCTACTTTTCCTGTATGGATTTGTTATCAAAGATAACCCAGATGACTATCTGATGGTAGTTGATACTTCCTTGCTGTTCTTTTGTTTCCATATTTGAGATTGTCTCCTTGAGGAACTGTTGCTGATTGTAACCGAATTCACTATTTGTGTTCGTTCATTTCTGCTAATTTACCTTGTTATACCCTTACCTTCTGTTAGTTGATTTCTTTGCTTTCATTTAAGTTGGTAATGCTCTCTGTGTGTCAATAATCGGGTATGCAATGCAGGTCCACTATCCAGCTGATATGCTACACAATGTTTCCTTCTCAGACTCGAAGGCTCAACTAATACAGGCTCAGGTCAGATATTGGTCAACCCACACTTGATTTCTTACTTAATCACAGGAAAAAAATGCTCTTTGTGGAAAATGAAATTAGTTGCTGAAAGCGTTTATCAATGATTTTACTTCAGCTAACATATCAATAACCTTTGGTCTACAGAAGGCTGAGTTGAGGTGTCTGTTGCCTAGGAGATTGCTAGGTCTTGGGCTTTTCCCAGAATGCTTTTCTGGAAACAAAGAGAACCAGAAATCCAAGGTTGACACGGTTTGCAATTATAGTTGGAGTGGTAATCGAAAGACCCCTTCCTACATAAATAAACTTGTTTTCCCTGAGGATTTCTTGACTTCGTTGAGGACTATAGCCATGCAAGAAGATGATTTTTTCAAGGTTCAGTCATTGCTTGAAGAGGTACTCATTTTGTTCTTCTTTTCTCTTGAAAATTTTTCTTTATTCACGGTAGGTTCTTCACTTTGTCATTTCAATTCTTCTTTAGTGTTGATTTTTACTTTCTTATTGATGCATCCATCAAACGAACCTGCCATGCACACTCTGTTGATATATGATTTTGCAGCAGCATTCCCTCATTCCTCTACTCGGTCAATATCATTAACCTTTTCTTTATTTCCTTTTTTTCGTGTATCATGAACAGTCAAGGAGAGCTCAAGTAATTTGAGGAGAGTCTTGTCATAGTTGAATCATTGCCACCAGCTATTAATCTGCTGTAGTTAACTTATAATCCAGCAGTTTTATTTATTTTTTGCTAGACTGATTGGATTAGGGGAAAAGTCAGTTTTTAGATGATTGAGGTAACATGATTCACACTATAGTAGTAGAATAACCAAAACTTCAACCCTAATAATTTTGCCTAATTACACTTTTTGGACTGGGTGATTGAAAACTATGATCTACCAAAGTGACGTAGGTGCACTCTCTGTTAGTAAAATTCAGGACGGGAATTAAAAGGCAATACGTGCGGGTGAGTATTATTGGGTAGAGCAATGCAAAAGTTCGGTCAAAAATTCGGAAAAGTTCGAAAAACGGATTTGGACAGATATGTGTATTATTCGTTATTTATTTAAAAAATTCGGACTAAAAATTCGGGTATAAAATAATAAAAATTTGATATTTTTCATCACTTCCACCTATAAATTATGTCAAATAATCAACTTAATAATTAACAACACTCCACAATTCTTCGATTTGTACGTGGACCTGGTAGAAAAATCTAAAAGATTTAAAAAAGCACTTGACGAAGGGAAATGAATGTATGACATAATTGACAATTTAAGATCATATTTACATAAACATGATTAGACATCATAATCACACTAACACTAGTTGGAGGATGCAATATGAGTCTCCTTTATCACGACTTTACTTGAATTGGATAGAACATAATACACACAATGAACAAATGATAAGATAATGAACGCCAATACAGTTCAATCAAGAAATAAAGGAGAGAGAAGAAAAACCAGATTAGGGAAATTTTAACCTTTATTAAAACCAGCAATTCCCTCACAAAACAAAAACCAGCACGACTAGGCCAGATCAATACAATCCCCCAAATGCACAACCAGCATCAGGCGAAGACCAGCATAAAACATAGCTAGGAGTACAGAGCATAACACACAAAAGCAGAGCACAAAAATCAACATGAATTCTCAATTGTCCTGAGCACCGCAAGAGGCGAAGCGGCACAACTCCTAAAAATCCTTGTGTTGCGTTCTTGCCAAATGCTGTAAATAATGGCCGCCAGCCATTTCCTTCGAGCTCGGGCAAGCCCCGTCTTTCCTCGCGTCACCTTCGTCATCCAATCCCTCTAATCCCATTCCCGCCGAGGTCTCTGCAGCTTCAGTTTCTTTAGTAAAGGGCCAGCCACCTCTCGCGTAAAGCTGCACAGAGAAAATAAATGATCAAGAGATTCAACACCTCGTTACCAGAGGACACACTCCGTGTCAGGAATCAGCCCAAACTTAAACAAACGGTCCTTTGTCTGCAATTTATTTTTCATTGCCAACCATAGGATCAACTGATGCCTTGGTAGAATATCCATACTCCAAACAAGCGGTCTCCACGAGGCCTTGGCCATGCGTCGTCCCAACAAGGCTTTATAGCCTTGAGAAAAAACAGATTAAAAGGAGCAAAAAACACGAATTTTAAAGTTTTTTTTAAAAAAAAAAATCGGAAAAACACATTTTAAACGGAAAAAACATAGTATTAAATGGGGAAAAAACGAGTTTTTACTAACATAGGGTGCACTCTGTTTTCTTTTGCTCTGACTATAGTTTTGGATTTTTCTTTAAGCTTGTTGGCTGTGAAGGTGAGAGACATACATCAGATGCAGAAGTTCGAGCAGCAGTATGGGAAGTTTGTGGGGATTCTGGTGCTCTGCAGCTTCTAGTTGATCTGTTAACCAAGAAGTAATGTCAGGATACCTTCTCATGTCTTTGTAATTCTAATGTTTAATTTATGGTATTTTCATGATTATGTCCTTCCTATATTCGTTGTCTTTCCCTTTTCAAATGATTGAGTAGCTTCTAGAGTGTTTGGCCATCCAATTTCATGATGATGTGTCTGCAGATCATGTGCTTAGAACAAACCTGACGATATCTCTCAGTTTTGTTCTTTCCACATGCGATGAGCGGGGAACTCATTTACTTTTGACTCTCAATAGTGTCAGTATCACCAGACAACATACACAACGCCCTTATGTCATTACCTTCCCTGGTTTCAAAGTCCATGCCCATGTGCCGTCATATGTGGGTCAGTTGACGTGAGGAGCTTTGCCCATTTACTTTCTTTGTGAGATGGGAGGGGAAGTTATACCCTGGATGCTGTTTTCTGTTATTATTGAATGATAAACTGAGCATACTTTTTGCAACACCATCATCATCTGCCTGCCTTAGAGTACCAGCTAATTTCAGTTCTGGAGTAACTTTTGTACTTTATGACCAACTCTTTGATGAAATTTTTTCTCTGCAAGGATGATTGATCTTGAAGCCGGGACTGGTATTGAGGACTCGGACTTCCAACTTCTTCAGAGAGCTCGGGCTGTGGATAACCCTTTGGACAATACTAGGTACAAAATGACCTTGACACTTAATTTGAGACTCATATAGATGTCGCATTCTAAGGACAAGTTCTGATTAGTGAATATAAAGCTGGCGCTTGACTAGGAAGTATGGTGCAGTGGTTGGTTACTTGCTTGGAACCTTGTGATTTTCAAAGTTCTTTATTCAGAGTTTCAGACATTTAAGTCCCCCCCCCCTGCCCCATGTCAAACTGTTGGTTCAACCTATAATAGACCCTCCAGTAGTGCAGTAAATTTGGATGCAAACCATCGTATTGTGCATTCTCAATTTTCCGGGATATACAATTGATACCCATCTCCTTCAATGTGTATCGACCGCTGCAAATCTTGAGTAGGATGGTTCAGAATCCTTCAAAACATGAAAAACTTATTAACTTGAGCAACAACAACAAGGCCACTTCCTACTGGATGGGGTCGGTCACACGTATCCGTAGGCGTAGGATACATGCTCACAAGATTCGACAATTATAGTGCGTTGACTGTCAGTTATCTAACACGCACTAAGGGTGTGTTTGATTTTACTGTAGAAAAATAGAGGATAATTAATGATGGGGGATAAAGAGAGGGGCTATAAATGATGGGATAGTGAGTTGGATATACTATCCAATTGGGATAACTAATCCAATGTTTGTTTGACATTGAAAATAACATGGGATTATTATTTGTTGGAAAAAAATAACCTCGGCCAAACATGGAAGTCGACAAATTGCAGAATGGAAATCGACAGAAAAACAATATTAACAAAAAAATCGACAAAAAATTGATCTAGTAGGCTGTTTGCACCTAAGCAGGTGTTTCGCTGATGTAGGGGTCAGATGAAAAATGGTGGAATTTGGTTGCTGCAGCAATTGGTTGGGATTTGTTGTGCTGATTTTCTGTGAATGCTGATTTTCTTGAGCTCATTTTGCTTCTTGTTGTGTAGTGCACAAATTGCAGAATGGAAATCGTGCACAAATTGCAGAACCAAAACAAATTTCAGAATGAAAATCGTGTGAATCTCTTTTTGCCTCGGTGAATCTCCTTCTCCCTCGGTGACTCTTCTTTCCCCTCAGACAAATCTCTTTTTCCCTCAGACAAAAAAAATTCCACCGTGAATCTCCTTCTGCATCAAACAAAAAAAATTCCAACACCAAAAAAAAAAAAACAAAGGAACACAAAAAATTTAGGGGCAACGAGCAGATCTGAGTCTTTTTCAGACGTGGGCTTCTCGATTCAGGGCAATGACCTTCAAATGATAATGGAATTTATTGCACAAAAATATCAACAAAATCGAAGAGAAATCCTTCAGATAAGTCGGCTGCTAGGGCAAGCAAATTTTTTCC
>JAOWBR010175924.1:0-11046 GCA_028571145.1 Dionaea muscipula
AGTATGTGACACCCTGAATTCTGAAGCACAAACAATCCTCTTAACGATGTGTTTGATCCTCATCAACCAGTTGCTGGTTGCAACTGTATCAGGAGCACCAACAAATTGAGGTGGTCTAGCACTCAAGAAACGGGCAAAAGATCTCCCCTGAGCCTCGTTAGGTGGAAGCACTGTTGCAGCAACTCTCTGAACTGGTGGTGGTGGCCTCATAGGTGCAACCTCAGGCACTAGCCCTGCCACTGCAGGCTGTCCCTACATCAGAACAAACTGTCGGAACTACTCCCACTCCCTAGTTGGAAGGTTCTGAAACTCTTGGAAACGTGCATACATGTCCGGCGTGAGCTGAACAGTAGCCGCCCCATCCTCAGGATGGACAGCCGGATCATGAGCATCCCCTCGAGGTACCTCGGGAATGACTATGCCAGGTAGCCTCGAAGGTCGCCCATTCATCGCCTGGGTGTTAGAAGAGGTGGCTTGATGATCAGTTCCACTCCTCATAGGCATTTCTGTCCAAACATTCAGACAAAAGCCCAATCATTCAACAACACTAAAGAATCGCATGCCACAAAAGGAAGGAAAACCCAAACGCGCACCAGATGTGCTCTTGACTCAACTACACTAGCATGAGCTAAAAGAATCGAAAGCACATCTAAAAGAAATAAAAGCGCGTACCTCTAGTGGATGTCGGGAGACGTGTCTCTTTCTAAATAACCCAAAGCCTAATGCAGAAATCACTAAAGCAGACAAGTCTAGTCTAGCCTAATCCTCAGTCAAGTCAAACAAAACATCAAAATAGAAAACCTCTCTGATACCACAAATTTCAAACCACAACCCGGGTGGACCGGCATACGTCCCGTGAACCGCAACTCACGGACCGCACAAGCCTAAACCCAAACCAGACCACCGGTCCATCACAAAACAGAGAAACAAAGCCTAAGTCAAGGGATCACCAACTAGCGGACTGAAGGGTAAATCAACCCATGTGGCTAAACATGAGCATCAAAACATGAATCTCAACATGAAAGACTAAACTGTCATCATGAATCAAGAGTGCGGAAGTTCAAATCTCAAATCAACAATCATGAGAAAATCTCTAAGTACTCCACATCAACTAAAGTACTACAGACAAATGAGAGTACTAAATCAACAGGAAAGGTAAACAAAATCCTAAGAGGCGCACCGTCTCCTCGCCGCATCCTCCTAGCTCTCAAAGTTAATCACCTGAAATCACATTTACCGTGGGTGTGCACAGGGTTAGAATAGGAATCAAACCCATGCATGAACAATTAGATAAAGTAAAGAGGGAAGTGCATGAGGTTATGGGGGTGGTCCAAATCAAACGTAAGTAATTGCCCGACCACCTTAACCCGGAGCCCAGAGATGGTCGGGAGACAACAGGAGGGTACAACCCACAACGGGTACAAGATCCTACTCATAGATTAAGAATCAAGAAAGAAATAATGGTCCGAGTACAAACATATGAATCGACGGCATAAATGAAATAGGACCATCATAATCATAATCATATTCGCAAACCAACAATAGAGCGAAATCAAAGGATACGAGACATACAATAATATAGTCAAATCAGAGAAATCATAGATCAAATCAGACCCAAGGTCTCGCACCTCACTCAAGTCACAATCTTCAAATAAAACTAAAGTACACATCAAGTATGTACCCACACAAATCCTCACATGCCATACCAAACACATACGCGGGGTCCCCGCCCTCCATGACGCGTAAACCGATATGGCTCCGAGATTATAAACATCACGAAGGAAAGCCGTACGAGTAGTCCGTGTACGGAAGACTACCCAAGGACGTTGTGTCATACGGGTCTTATCTGCGTGGCCGAAGACGTATAGGAAGTAATCTCCTCCTATAGATCGTAATCTCACTCTTCTCCGGACTTTCTCTCAATCCCAAAAGGATGTAATCTCATCCTCTACTCATAGGGTGTAATCTCACCCTCTTCTAAATCCTCAAATGATCATGATACCTCACCAAGTCCACACTCATCTCACTACTAAGCAATAAACAAATTCATGCGGGTATAAACAAGAGTATATAACAACCACAACATGAATAAATACAAACCAAACGAGTGTGGACAAACAAGAATAAAAGCAGAGCATGAACTGCATAACAATTCATAGGAAGAGGTATCGAAGAAGATAAGGCTTAAACAGAGGAAGTGAGATGGATACAAATGTGTACACCCCTCACCTGAAATGCTAAGTCCCAATAGTTAAGAAATCACCACGTCACGAGACTCCGTACACAAACACATCCTCGCCTAAACCAAACACGGGATGAGAATCACTACCACTATCAAACCATGCTAACCATGCAAAGACATCCCTCAAAACCATCAAATGATGCACCTAGGATGCCTATGAATCGAAGCGGGAAGAAAAGGAATCGAGTTTCAAAAACTGCGAGCAAAATGAATAGGGGACATCCTCGAGGACGTCCGCCGTTCAAATTTTTGGTCGGTGGACGACCTAGAGGTCATTCCCCGCTTTGAAAACTTAGAGAACAAAAATGCACAAAAAGATCAGTGGCCCTCGTGGACGACCTCGGGGTCATCCGCTGCTCAAAATTTCCGAATCGAAAAGGCAACGGTGGACGTCCCCGAGGACGTCCACCTCACGATTTTCTGCAGAAAATCTGCAAAATCATGAAAATTGAAATGGGTGAAACACACACCAAAGCATCACTTGGTCCAAAACCATTATACCCAGAAAATGGGCATCAAAACACAATAAAACAAGTCCCTAATATGCCCCAACAAAGTCCACGCGAAATAATGGAGAATCGAGAAAACCAACCCTTAAACGAAGGGAAAAAACGAACCTCTAATCGAAGGATGAAGAAATCACAACGAGGGATCAATCCGATCACGATCACCACATCCACTGAACCCAATCAACATCATGAAACCAATGAAAACAATCAAACTCTCCATCAATCCTTCCCATGGCCGAAAAATCCAAAAGAATGGAAAAGAGGTAAAAATCACTCACTTGGAGATCGAAGATGACACGATGAAGTCTCTGTCGTGCGTCAATCCCAAACTCCCATCACCTCCCTCCTCTTATGATGCTGGTCGGCCACACCAAGGAGAAACGAGAGAGAGAGAGAGACATGAGAGAAGAAGGGAAAGAGGAAACCGAAAGGAAAAGTGAGGAAAGAAAATAGGAGTTATAAACCAATTCCCTTAATCTCCTCTCCTAATTCAATAAGGGCGAAACAGTAAATTCCATCACCCAAATTAAATTAAAAGTGGGAGAAGGGATTAAAATGATAGTCGCTGAGTTTAGACCTGCGACCTCAAGGATGCACTCACAACCGGATGGGCTAGTGTGGAAATCTTGAGGAAATAATAACCCAAACCTGTTATATACTTGGCGAGCTATATGAAATAACTCAAATAAGGTTTAAAATGGAACGGGTTACTACAGTGGCGCCAGGTTAAACCTTCTGGAACAATGATGGCACCATGTCCTAACTTAGTTGCTTTTCAAGCATTTGCTTCAAAGATGGCATCAATTAGCCTTTATTTCCTAAAATGATATGAAACCTGAGAAAGGTAAGAAAGGTGGCATAGATCACGCGATAACAAGGTAAAACAGGGGATTTAGCATATGTAAAAGGTAAGTTATTGTAGCCATTTTTCGGCTACATCAAGGCAATCGAGGCAGACTAGTCGAGATTGAACCAGTCGAGATAGAACCAATCGAGGTAGAAGTAGTGGAGACAGGACAAGTCGAGAAAGAGGCATTCGAGGCAAAAAAGGTCAAGACAGAACCAGTTGAGATAGAACTAGTCGAGACAGATGTTGCTGAGATAGACCAGTTGAGTCAGAGCTGAGTCAGCATATGTCAGATGTCAGAGTCAACGAAGAACAACACACAGTTTTCGAAGATGAAGATATTTAATTTTGAATTTATTTTAAATCATTTGAAGACATTAGAAATAATCAGATCAAGACAAAGATCATGGGATGCTGCAAAATACAAAAAGTAAGTCCGTTTTTTGTAATAGGAATGCTAGAATAAAGAAAACCTAGCACAGAAAGGAAGCTTTTGAAAAGTATTCACAAATCAGGAAGGTTGACCTGACCGGATCCACTTTTCTAGGGATTTCTAGACAAATCGTATAGAGTTTAAGAAGATTATCTTCCACGACATCCTCAACCGATTTATTTTCAAAAGAAAAGATAAATACCCTGTGAAGGACTCACTCAAATATGAACAAGATTTGACACAAAGTAAGTGCAGGCGGGTAGTGAGCAGAGCTTGGCAGTTCGGAGGTGAGGCGTGCATCGCCTGTGGAAATTCCATCTTCTCCTGTGTGGATTCCAGTTTCTGCTTGCTGCTCCGTCCATGGTCTCCTTTTCTCCCTCACAATGGGAAGGAGGAAAACGAAAAAGTCTCCGTCAACTCCACTCTCACAGTGGACACCTGTCGTGCAAGGGTTGAATTCGGATGTCTCGGATTCGAACCCTGAAACCCCAGAGTTGGAGCTTCCGCCCTCGATGAAGCCAATTGAGGAAATTGATGAGGAGAATTCGGAGGAGGAGAATCCATCCTCGATTGGAGCTCCTGAGATATCGAAGGGCTCCATTGATGACGCGATAGCGGAGAATGATGATGTTGTTACTCTTATCACCACAGATTCGGGTTCCCTTCAGGGCACCGAGATTCTAGGGCTTGCTGATCTGCCTACTTCTTTTCATTCTGACCCTTTGGAGATGCATCAGCCGAACCCTAGCAATTTGATTTCCTCCATGAATGATATAGGTCTGGCACCCGATGCTACCCCTGATGAAATTATGGCCAACCCTGAACATTTTGGATTGGGTACGAAAACCCTAATTTCAGAGAAGACGGGGCTACATGCTCGACAGATTTTGAGTGGCTCTACATCAAATTTGCCTCCTTCACCGGTTCATGACTCCTCTGCACAGGAGGGCAACCCCACTGCAAATGAGCAAGATAACTCTAAGCGTCAATGGAGTCATCTCTTTGCTAATAATCGTAAGCCTCTTGATGATTTTATGCTGAAAAAGGTTGATATCAAACCTGTGGATGGCTGTCTAGACTTCTCGGATCCATCATTGGCAGCTGAATTTTTATTTGAACCTCCTTTTTGTATGATTGGCTATTTCTTTGGGAATTTCCCAGGAGTTGTTGCCCTTCGAAGACTCTGTGATAGTTGGTTTCCGGGCATAACATTTTGTCTACATAGCAGTGGATGGATCATTTTTCGATTTCCTGAGGAAAATCAGCTTCTCCATGTTCTGCAATTGGGCCCTTGTGTGCTTCATGGGCAGATTTTAATCATGAGGAAAATGCCACGTTTCTTTGATTTCTCAAGGGAGGGGAGAAGCCTCATGCCAATTTGGGTTATCCTCCCGAATATTCCCCTGCAACTAATGCGAAAGGAGTTCCTGGAAGTACTTGGATCTCAACTGGGAACCCCGATCATGACGGACAAACTTACTCACACATTGGAACGAGTTTCATATGCTAGAATCTTGGTTGAGATGGACCTTGCCAATGAAATGATTTCGGAGCTGCAAATCAAACTTCCTGAAAATCACACACATACCCAACAGATTCTTTATGAGAAACGGCCAGTTTTCTGTAAAAATTGCTGGTCAATTGGTCATTCAGAGGCCAAATGTCAGCAGATGAAACAAGGTATTGCTCCAGCTTCGAAGACTAATCCACCCATCTGGAGACCTAAACGTAAACCAAAGAATTCTGTCTGGCAGAAAGTCCCTCCTAAAGATACTGTCCTCAAGGAAATTTCATCTACTTCGGTGATACACAATACTACTGATACTCACCCAAATGATATCTCCCCCTGCCTGGGAGTACAGGATCATCTGGCAAATACTTCAGGTGGGCCTGTTCATGGTAACATAGCCATGGATCCCTCATGTTCAACTCACACTTGCTTACCTGACCCTCCTTTATGTACAAAGCATAATGATATGACAGATAGCCATTCATTGCCCTCTAGACCTGCTACATTGAGATCAGTCTCCTCAGATGCTGCGGAGGAATTCACACAGGTTCTGAGCAAACGGCACCAAAGAAATCTTTGATCACAGAAGAACCCGGAACATCATGCTGACAAGCCCAAAGATAAGAACAATTCTTAACTTTTCTCATCCGTTTGTTCCATGATTTTGGCATTTTGGAATATTCGAGGGTTTAATAAAACCCTCAAACATAAAGAGGTCCAACGATTCCTACGGGTGAACAAGATTGATATTTTGGCTCTTCTTGAAACAAAAGTTGCTTTCCACAATCTTGCTAGCCTCATGGCAAAGCATTTTGAACAATGGCAATATGTCTCTAATTTTGATTTACACTCAGCAGGTAGGATCTTGATACTTTGGAACTCTCAAACATCTTTGCTCGAGGTTTTGTGTTCCACTGCCCAACTTATACACTGCCGAATTACTTGTTTAACCACGGGAAAAATATTTATACTCTCGGTTGCTTATGGACTATATTCAGTGGTTGATCGCCGAGTTTTGTGGGATTCTCTTATTGCTCTTGGCAACTCTATTTCTACACCATGGATGCTTCTTGGAGACCTCAATAATGTCTGCCACTCGGATGACCGATTTAATGGAGCTCCGGTTCACAATTATGAAACGGCGGATATTCATCGATTCATGAGTGAAACTGGTATGGATGATATTCCATTTTTGGGCAATCACTTCACATGGACAAATCATAACACTTGGTGCAAACTGGACCGGGTCATGGCTAACCATCTTTGGAACTCATATGAGCCGTCTACCACGGTTACTTTTCATCCAATTGGACTTTTCTCGGATCATGCGGCATGTACTATCAATTGTTTCAGTTCATCATTTCTTGGCCGACGACCTTTCAAATTCCTTAATATGTGGAGCTTACATGAGGATTTTGGGACTACTGTTCAACACCGATGGGCAATGAATATCTCTGGGTGCAAACAATTCTGCTTTGCCAAAAAGTTATAGATGCTTAAACTTGATCTCAGGGCTCTCAATGAGCTTCACTTTTCTCACATTTCCAATCGAGTTAAGAGAACAAAAGCTGAGCTGGAGGAGGCAATACTTGCTATGAGCCATGATGCAAATAATCTGCAACTGAGGGAACATGTATTGAAACTGAAACTGAAGGGCACCTGGCTTGCTAATGCCGAACTTGCCTACCTTTCACAAAAGGCTAAGCTGCACTACTTTAACAACAGTGACCGCAGCTCCTCCTTTTTCCATGGAATTATCCGTAAGAAAGCAGCTCGGGCACAATTTGTATCCATTATTAAAAGTGATGGCACTCCAACCAACTCAATTGTGGAAATGGGACAGGAGTTTTCAAACTTCTTTCAGGATCTACTGGGCACCAGCTCAACGATTACTCATGGCGACTGGCCAGCTGGAAGAAAGGTTTCACAGGAGAATCAGCAGGCTCTATGTCACCCTGTTACAGATGAGGAAATCAAAAATGCCTTATGGAGCATTGGTGATAACAAAGCCCCGGGACCGGATGGATACTCCTCGGGATTTTTTAAAAAGGCATGGCCGGTTGTTGGCGATGAATTTTCTGCCGCAATACGGGAATTCTTCACGAATGGTAAACTCCTCAAACAATTGAATCATGCACTTATTGTTCTAATCCCGAAACATGCGAATGCTAATCGGGTGGAGGAGTTCCGTCCGATTGCTTGCTGCAATGTCATGTATAAAACAATAGCCAAGATTTTGGCGACACGACTCTCCCCCATCTTGGATCAAATTATTGCTCCTTGTCAAGCAGCTTTTATCCGTGGGAGGTTGATGCGAGACAACATTTTCTTAGCACAGGAGCTGCTCCGTCAGTATACAAGGAAACGCATCTCGCCACGTTGCTTCTTTCAGATTGATCTACGCAAGGCGTACGATTCGATTGAATGGCAATTCCTTTCTGATATGCTTCGGTACCTTCAATTCCCCACACAATTTATCCATTGGATCATGCTATGTGTTTCTACTGTGACATATTCAATATCTTTAAATGGGCAAATGTTCGGATTTTTCAAGGGGATGAGAGGCCTTCGACAGGGTGACCCTCTCTCACCATATCTATTTGTTATTTGCCTCGAATTCCTCTCTAGACAACTACAAAGACTGCCCACATGCCCTGGCTTCTCCCTGCACCCGAAATGCCAAGACCTTGATATTACTCATCTAGCATTTGCAGACGATCTTCTTCTACTGGCTCGGGCTGACCTGTCATCTGTCAAAATGCTACTCAATTGTTTGGGTGAATTTGCAGGCCGATCAGGGCTATCAGTGAGTATTGCTAAATCAAAGTTCTACTCGGCTGGAATTAATGACGAATTGGCAGCAATGATCTCCTCCATCTCTGGTTATGCCCGAGGATCTTTCCCTTTAAAGTACCTTGGGGTTCCATTGGCAGCATCACGAATAACCCATATCCACTTCCAACCATTTCTTGAACGCATTAGATCTTATATTCAAGGGTGGCTACGCAAAAACCTCTCCTATGCGGGTCGACTTGAATTAATCAAATCGGTCCTCCAAGGAGTAGATTGTTTCTGGCTCTCAATTTTCCCGATACCGGCTAGTGTTGCTGAGGCCATCACAAAAATGTGCAGATACTTTCTATTTGGTGCAAATGTTAAAACCCTCCGGTCTCATGGGAAGCTCTCTCAATGCCAAAGAATGAAGGAGGGCTCGGGCTATTCCAACTAGCATCTTGGAACCGGGCATTACTATTTACAAATGTTTGGAATATTCACCGAGACAAAAACTCTTTATGGATTCAATGGGTACATCATTTTTATTTGAAAGGATCATCGATTTGGCAATGGCAACCGAGGAAAGATGCATCCGTGTTCATGAAATCTATGATTCACACGAGAGATCAACTATTACAACGAATGGGGTCGGTTCATCAGCTTGAGGATTATCTCTGCCATGCACCTGGCCGACTTCACACTGATACCAGAAGATTTTATGAGCTTCTCCGGACAAAACGAAGGCATAAATTCTGGAGTACGGTTGTTTGGCACCCCCCGGTTGAACCTAAAATATCTTTTGTTGTATGGATGGCCGCCCTTAATCGGTTACGCACTAGAGGAACTCTCAGAGGAGATATCCCCAACCGGTCCTGCCCACTATGTTCTGACTTGATTGAAAATGCTCCCCATCTTTTTTTCACTTGTTGTATTTCAGGGCAAGTTTGGAGATTAATCTGCCAATGGTTAAAGCTGCCGACATCTCTCTGCTCACTGACTCGTACCCTCCAGTGGCTAAAACACCATGCAAGAAGCAGGGGAATCAAAGCAGCACGCCTACATATTGGACTTGCAGCCTCAGTTTATTATATTTGGAAAGCTAGGAATGAAGTTATATGGAATCATGTTCCCTTTGATGTATTGAATATAGCGAGGACAATTAAAATACATGTATACCGTACTTTGTATTCTAATTATCCTCAGTCTATGATTGAACTCCAGAACTTTAGTTAGATTTTTGACCATGTATTGCTGTTAAGCTATAGCTTAGACAGCCGCTACAATGATCCTTGCAATATGCAAGGCAACCGAACTTGACTGTAATTTGTACAGCTCATTTATATATATTTACCGCTTCAAAGATTTGACACAAAGCATCAATCAATTTTACTAAACCACGAACTTGTGAGCAAGAAAAGAAATATCAAGAACTCTATGATAGAGATATTTGAGCCAACTCAAAACCTTCAAAAATCTATTCAAGGGCTCAAGAATCATTGCTAGATCAAACCAGTTTCAAACAAAGAATTATCTTTCTTCATGATCAGTAAAATAATCAAACTATGAAGGACTGAACCAGTTGAAGCAGTAGAGCTGCGAAGGAACTGATGATCAGTGAAACATCTAAAGGATGTGAAGGATTGAAGCAGTTGAAGTGATGTGAATTGTGAAGGAACTATGGTGATAGCAATTGAAGATTGGTTTCGAAGGAACTGTAAGGGTTGAAACAGTGAAGCAACTAGAGTTGTGAGGGACTGTATTACGATTGTGTTGGTGCTGAAACAATAGTGAATTCCTCCTACATCATAAGAAGAAGAGAGGAGTAGCGAATTACACCACCGTGAACCTCTATAATTTGCGTTGTCACGTTTACATTTAACATTTTATATCATTCAAGAAATTAATAAGAACACCACTAAAAACAGATTTCAAATTAACTTAAAAAGGACTTAAATATTCCATTGCACACTCACAAGAGTTTTAAAAAGATTTAAAAAAAAAAACAAGACAAGTTCATTCAACTCCCTCGCCCCCCCCCATCTGAACTTGTCCAGCCCTTTGTGGGACCAACATTCCTATTATAGTACTTACCGATCCACCTCTCAAACAGATTCTGTACAGGCTAGAAACTTTCGACAGACTTGAGATATGGTTAGTTGAGATGGGGCTGTTCCAGATGGATTTTTAGCCCAGACTAGCCATCAAGGGGCAAGCCCGGACAGATTTCATCGTCAAATGTGCAAAGTTTACAGTTCCGCCCAGACCGTCCCTTTGTTGGACTTTTCACATCGATGGCTCAGGAGGAAGACAGGGAGGAGGAGCAGGTTTAGTGCTGACTGTGAGAAACTTTGAAAAATTATGAGAGGCTGCCAAATGTAGTTTCTACCCAAATTGCCCAAAATCAATGATGTTGTTAGCATATATCATTGAGATGTTACAAGTGAAAGTAAACAGTCGTTAGAGTAATCGTTCATTCAACGATTTTTTGTCGAAAATGAGGCAGTTCTTTCCCGAAGGACATGCGATTCCACAGTCAATTAATGAGTGTAAGAAGTTATTACTTGATTTGGGTTTTGGATATGACCTTATCCATGCATGTCTGAGAGACTGCGTTTTATTTTGGAAGGAAAATTCTCAACTAGAAAAATGTCCTAAATGTCAAAGTTCTTTGTATAAGGTTAATGATGGCAAGGGAAAGAAGATCCCTCAAAAGATACTCCGTTATTTTCC
>JAOWBR010175935.1:0-20015 GCA_028571145.1 Dionaea muscipula
ACATCCTAAATTACACTTAACATGTGGTAATCATGTCCAAACAATCACAAACTCATCACCAAAAATCATGAACTCCCAATACGATCAAAATGAGCCCAAATTTAATATGTTAAAAACCGTCACATCACAAACCGACTAGTTAGATAAAATCCGTGGAGTCGGCATACGTCAAAATGGTACTTAAAGTTCAAGTCTCATCAACCTGGTCGTGCCGGTATAAAAATATCGTCTGTACGGTATGCACCGTAAAAAGTAGCCGATCGGCCTTATAAAATATGAAAATACTATTCACGAGATTACTATTCACTGAAAAGCTGAAAACTCCAAAAACGAAATAATGATTGTAAATAAGCTTAAATAAATATAAAAATGTCCAAAAATCCGGGGTATAACATTCTACCCCCCCCCCCCATAAAAAGATCTCATCCTCGAGATCGGAAAAAGAAAAGTGTAACTCAAGTGAAAAGATGTTGGTATTTCTTAAGCATCTCCTCCTCACGCTTCCACGTGACTTCCTCTACAAACACTGATCCCAACAACTGTCTCTCACCCACCTCAAGCCAACAGACTGGAAACCTACATCTCCTACCATACCGTGCCTTGAATGATGTAACTGCAGAACTCGACTGACTACTGTCGTTGCACGACTTAATCAACGATAAACAGCCAAATAAACATGCCAGCTTGTCCAACGTGAAAATCATCTAAACATCCATGAAAATGAGCAGATTCCATGAGTCTATCAACGATCACTCAACTCATCATGACCTCTCCTAGTCAATGCAACCCATCACAAACCCATAGTAACGTACTCCCAGTGGAATATCCTCCCTCACGACAAAGCATCGCAACCGCTCAACATCACCACAACAAGATCCTCGAAACCATCTGACTGCCTCCAAAATCCCAAAAAGCTACTTCTCAAGGTTTCAACATTCATGAACCGTCAATGGCTCAAAATCATCTTATGTGACTAACTGCACGAACAACCTCAACATCAAGACGTGAAAGGTATGCACCTCTGAAAGGACTACTAGTGCAACACATCGCAAGAAACTTCAAGGATCCAAATCAATGACACTCAAAATCTATTTCAAAACTTCGTCACATCATCCCAAAATAGAACGACCAATCACCCACAAATCGGAGAAAACGGTCACAGTCCTTGTCAACCAACATCACGAACAATGCCAAACTGATCCATGTCCAACAAGTCCAATGGAAATCACACAAGAACCATCAACCTCAACCAAACCCAGGTCAAACTCGCTAACATCATCAAGAATCTCTCACTCCCGCATGGCTTAACCAGCCAAACCACCAAAAGATCTCCTACTAGATGCATCAGTCACCACAACACATAGAATATCCAACTTTAATCTTAATTGCAATCAGAACATGTGCAAAACCCCAACAAACCAAACAGGCCCACAGCTCATGAATTAACCGCTCACAATCCTTACATCAATCCAAACACAAATCCTTTATGAGGTGAATCAATGAATCAACCAATTCAGAATGAATCTCCGATAGCATCCTATTAATCTCAGAATACTGCGTACCTCAAGCGTGTCCTCTGATCTCCTCTGATTCATCAAACTCATCATGGCTTCTATCTTCCCGAGTAAACAATAGATGGGAAAGCTCGCCAAGCACAAATGCTTCTTGTCTGTCCCAGTAATGTGCGCCTCATCAACAGTACGGATCAAGTCCCACTTGTTTTGGCAATACTCTCACACCTAGTCACCTCAGGTCCAACTCCTCTTATGTCCAAACAAAGATCATATCTCAATCTACTATAGCCACACCGTCTCCACTCTCATCCCGTCTACTGCGCCATCTCCTGTCAAACATGACCTAAGGAAACAAAACTCTATCAACCCCGAACTCACACATCATGATCTCGACGCAAAACTGCATCTCCCTTAGAATCAGCAACGTCAGTCTAAGAAGCTCATTAAGAATCTCTCCACTCTAAGTGAAGATTACACATCTTCTAAAACATCACTGCAATGGAAACGGTCAACCAGGATCGAAAACCTAAGCCTCCTGCTCACAAGGCAATAGGTGAAAAAGTTCGTCCGAAAGACTTGCCCAAACCTCAAACCCCAAGCTAACTCTACAGGATTCATCTCAGTCACCCTTAAACGGTGACGCCTAAACCTCTAGTCAAAATTAGAAAAGTCAAAGTCCTCAACAACTGGTTAAGATCATGACCAAGGAAAGAAACCTCGTCACAAGGGAAGTCTTAGAGATCACTCGGTAATCAGTACTAAGTCTCGTGAATCCGTCCATCCTCACTACACAATGCAGAAATCCCATGGTAAAGCACACGTCCTTAAGAGAAATCGTCTTCAACTCACACAATCGAGCAAAAGATCTCTCAACTCATCACGCGCCATCCTGAACAATGTCTTCAAGAGAAACCCTCGCATTAAAAGCCAAAACAAAACAATTCTCACCTATCTGTCCGCTAACAGACACGGGAAAACCTCAAGGAAAATCATCTACGGGTCAACTACAACGAGAGAACGTCCAATCTCCCACTCTATCATCATACCGAAAAGACAACATCCACAATGAATCTCAACAACTCATCCTCAAAAGTCCCCTAATCAAGAAACTGAAATCACGCCCAAAATTCATCTCATCCCAACACCATCAACTCAACAACTGTCCTATCGGTCAAGGCAACCTAAAACTCTTCTCAAGGAACAATCTAACCGAGCATGATGTCGGGTAACTCAAATCATGCCCAAAGTGGTGTCAAAATCACACATGTCTAGACGAAACAAATCCACCGGCATCCATACCCCACACACATCCATAGCACAATCCCGACAACTGTAGTCAATCCTACTGAACTACCAATAGGAAATGGAACCATCCGCTAATATTAAGAGAATCTAAGGGTACAAGCAAAACATGCCAAAACCTAAAGAATCAAATGGGCGAAACTCTAAAGTTAAACAACACCTATGTAGGTATAGAAGAAATGATGAGCGTACCTTGCACCATAACTGGGGAAGCGTCAGCATCCTCCTAAGTCAGAGCATATACTCTCTCCGGTACCGCCTACTGTCCAGAGGTGGAAGCTGATCCTCTCCCTCTCCCTGTCATCTGCTGAATAACCTGCTGGTGCAGCCTCTGAACGGTGGGAACAGAAACTATAGGCTATCCCTGTACTTGAAATTGAGCTGGTGAATGGTACTACCCCTGGGATCCCCTCTGCCCCGTCGAACTATGCTATTGGCTAAAACTCCGACCTCCTTCAGATCTGCATGATGAAGCTCTATGTCCTAGCTGTCCACATGCGTGGCAAATGATGGGCGTACCGTCACAATGTACCCCAAACGAATGAGATCTCCCACAAAATCTACAGGACGGTCTTTGAGCTTGGGATGATCCCGACTGAAACCCAGACTGGGTCTGCTGCGACCCCTTCTCCCATCCTCCCTTCTTCCCCTGGCTAGAAGAAGAAGTGTCTTTAAAACTCTTGGAGTTCAAACCCCTCTGCAAGAAAAGATCCCACTCAACTCTGGTAGCCCGCCTCACCATGTCCGTCAAAGATGTGCAACAAAGTCCCCGAATGGTGACTTGCAAATCAGGGTTCATCCCATACAAGAACAGAAACATCTTATCCTCCTCTATGGACATCCATGGGACAAAAGGCCCAAACTCGTGAAATCTCGCCTCATAGGCAGCTACTGACATGTCTCTCTGTCTCAAACTTAGAAGCTCTGACTTCTTCTGAGCTCTCATCTCAGCTGTGAAATACTTCTCCTCAAAACCCGCAAGAAAAACAACCCACGTCAACTCCTCAGGATGGGCCTCAAACCTCCTCTCAAAACCCATCCACCAATACTCAGCTGACTCCCTCAACTGGTAGGAAGCCAGTGAAACCCTATGCTCTAAAGGGCAACCAATCCTCCTCAAAACTCGCTCAATACCCATCAACTAATTACTAGCTTCCACAGGGTCAGTGCAGCTAGCAGCAAATGTCGGGGGTTTGGCCCCCAAGAAATGGTCAAATAGTCGCCCCTGGAACTCCTCCTCAGCATGGGCCACCACTACCGGCGCAGGAGCAGGTGGTGCTCTCCTAGAAATGCGTGCATGAAAAGGGTCAACCCTCTCTGGTCAAAAGATCTCAAACTGCTCAGTCTCATCATCATCATCCCCCTCTCGAGCATAAGGATCCTCTTTAGCATAGGCATCCTCTCTTAGTGCTCAGAACTGTCTAATCAAGTCCCACTCCTCATTTGTCAATCTTGGTCCACATAATCCTACTACATCAGCCACAACAGGTGTCACTGGCACTGCACTGGTCCCCGCATCAACTCCCTGGCTCTTCTCTCTGGCAAGTGGAGGTTGACCTCGTCGTGGTGTCTCCTCCGATGATGAGGACGTCCGCCCCGCACCCGTCCGGGTGTTCACCATTCTAAAACATTACCCACAAGGATAGAAAATAGCACATAAGTACATAAGAAACGAATACCAAAAGATAAATCGGAAAAACATACCTATTAGATACCGGGAGATGGTGCCTCATTCTAAGAAACATAATAAACCAAAACCCAAAAGTCCACACTCAACACAACTCGAAATAGAGTCAAATCGGTAATGAACCGACCCTCTCTAATACCACAAATGTAACACCAGGAACCAGGTGCTACCGGCGATAACCTGTGGGGTGAGCCATGGGTCATTGAAGTCAAAAGAATGAGATAAATACTAAAAATATATCAAATCATGGGGTGGGAAGATCAACCATCATGCTAGGAAACATAATAGCATATAAATAAATATAAATCAATACACTAGAAGTCCCACTATGGGGATCAAAACCACCAAAGAGACCATTTGGTCCAACAGTAAATCAGAGTGTGCCAAAAACATCATGACATGCAGCGAAAAGAGCAACATAAAATCCTAAGAGGCCATCACCGCTCCCCGCCGCATCCAGCTATAAATCACGAATCACCTGCCGAAACGAGCAGGGGTAAAATCCATCAGCCATCGCCAGCTGGTGAGATGAAATACGGATAAATAGCAAATGATAAAACCAAAACATGCAGTTTCATGATGTTGAAAAGATATCGCCAATATACTAAATCCGGCGGAGAGATAGACTCCCCCAAACATAGACATAAAGATCATGGATGAAATTTGCCATATAAAAGTTCACAAGCTACAGGGATCCTTGAACCCAAACTTAACGTGCATTCCGGTATGGCCCCGCGAACATGCAACATCAAGTGGGACCGTCCTAATCCTCCTACCGTGAACAGGATGACGTAAAGACATTGTGACATCCGAAGGTGGCCTTGGTTTCCCAAATAAGGGAAGAACTCCAAGGACTTACCACGTCCATATCTCAAGCCTATAGAAACTGTCCACAGGCTATAAGCCCGAAAGTCTATAAAAACTATCCACAACCTATGAGCCCGAAACCATGAAAAGTCGCATAAATCACGGAAAACTATCACGACTCAACAGTCGGAACAACCAATATCATAAGATCGGTTCAAATATAACACTTTACGGCATATATCAATCGTAAGTAAATCAATGCGAAAACGGGTATAAATACTTATCTTTCCTGTACCATTATCCGTATAACAACTCACTTGTAATTTGATGTCAAGCAATCACCAAGAATCTCTCAACCGAGCACGAGTCGCTCAACAGGGTCACCAGTGGTCGGTAGAACAAAATCATGGAAAAAGTCTCAAAACCGATCCAATGGCTATCTATAAATCAACAAGCTATCAAAGCCCCAATCGACACGTAACCAGGCTCTAAAGATCCTTTAAGACAAGCCTAAGATCAATGCCAAACTTTCCCCAAATCAATCCGAGAGGAAAAGTAACATGAACCTCAAACATCCCAAAATTTCCGGTCGGCCGGTTTCCCAAAACTAGTCGACCGGTTTCATGAGGCTGAGAGATAGCTCAAAACGTGGCCGTTCGAAAATGGAGACCGGTCGACCGGAAAAGCTGTCTGCAGAATCCAAAATAAACCCGAAGCACGAAAACTCATGCCAAATCAACCAAACACGAAACTAAGGCCTCAAACAAGTCCAAAAGCATAAAATCAAGCATACCACACCATCTAACAACATCTACACATCCTAGAACTCAAGATCATCATCACCAAAAACCATTAAATGCATGAATCTATGAAACACCTAAAAAAAATCAACATGGGGGTTACCTCAAATCCTCAACCAAGTGAGCTCCCAAGATCCTCTAGCTACTATCATGGACAATCAACAGAGATAGGCAAGATCACAAGTGATCCTGTTAGGAAAGCTTCAAGAACTCCTCAATTCCTCTCCTTCCTCTTTTGTCTCCTCTCCTTCACTTCTCTTTGTTTCTCTTCTCTATTCCCACGTATGAAATGAGCAAGGGAACCGGTGAAGGGCTGGATTTTAGCCTAAGTCATCACCAAACACACTCTCACACTCAACCATAATCAATGCATGCCCAAAAGTCATCCATATACACTATTCCATTACCAACTACAACTTTACTTAATCTAACATCCTAAATTACACTTAACATGTGGTAATCATGTCCAAACAATCACAAACTCATCACCAAAAATCATGAAATCTCGAGACGGTCACAATGAACCCAAATTCGAAACATGAAAAACCATCACATCACAAACTTACTAGTCGGAAAAAATCAATGGAGTCGGCATACGTCAAAATTGTACTTGAAGTTCAAATCTCATCATACTGGTCGTGCCGGTATCAACATATCGATCGTACAGATTGCAATGCAAAATGCAACCAAAAGGCCATATAAAACCCGAGAACACTATTCACGAAAACACTATTCACCTAAATCTGAGATCTTCTAAAATGAAATAACAATCATAAATAAGCATAATTCAATATAAAAATGAATATAAAAGTACGGGGTATAACATTCTACTCCGATAAAAAGATCTCGTCCTCGAGATCAGAAAAACAAAAGGGTGCCTCAAGAGAAAAGGTGTGGGTATCTCTAATGCATCTTCCCCTCTCGGTCCCACGTGGCGTCTGCCACTGCGTGAAAGTGCAAGGAAAACACATCATCAAACTGACATGTCCCTCAGAATCCCAAATTGCTATCAAAATCCCAACACTCTACACATCAAAGTTGATTCCTCTCGAGTCACCAGAGGATCAATAACAATCCCAAGTGACGGACTGCACTCACATCCTCAATGTCCAAACACGGAGACGTGCACCTCAACACAAAGACTAAATGGCACCCAATCTCATAGAAACCTTTAGGGTTCCAATCAACCAACTCCAAAAACTCTCTCAGGTTCACAACACATCATCTGAATCGAGAAAAATCAAGCTCGCCACCACTAGGCGAATCAGTCATGGTCCTTTTAGAGTCAAAACATCGAAAGGAAATTCTAATTCAAACAGGTCCATCATAATCGTTCGAATCGCAACTGTCCATCCACTACATCATTTAGAACACCTAATCTTTAACATCTACAGCCTTAAACACAGTCATGAATCTCAACCAGATCTTCACATGTCTCGACTCTCATGCTATCCACTGAATCGTCACCTTTGTCAATCATGACCCAAGAAAACAAGACTCTCTGCATCCTGAACTCAATCATCACAACTCAACGCAAAACTGCATCTCCCTCAGGATTAGCAATACCAATCAAAAGAACTCATCAAGAAATCTCTCTATACTCTTCAACCAAATCACACATCATCCAAGCAGCACAACGGAAACAGTCTAAAACCAGGATCAAAATTCTATGCATCCTACTCACAAAGCAAGAGGTGAAGAGTCACCCTGAATGAGTGACCAACTTCCAAATCAAAACTATCCCTAGCATGTCAATTCCAGTCATCCTCAGATGGTGAATCTCAATCTCAAATCAAGGTTACAAAAGTACCAAACCTAAGAAAAGCTACTTAGTCGCACAGAACATTCCTAAGGAAAAAGATCACCCAGTGTCCATACCAAGACTCATGAATCCATCATCCTCGACAACGCAAAGCACAGAAACTCTCCACTATCATCCACTAGACCAAAATTTTCCTCTGAATTATCCAATTACTAAGCGTCAAGCTTTTCCAACTCATCATGATCCGATCTGACCAGTGCCAAAAGAAAGACTTCGCATCATGTGTCAGAATAATCAACTCCAACCCCTAAGGTAAACCTCACCAAAATACCCACAACTCAAGTTACAACAGAGAAATCTTCGATCTCTAACCCACCGCTCAATCAAACGATACAAAAATCCCAGACCACTCATGCTAATTAATCACCACTTAGAAGGCTAGAACCAAAACAAAAGGATGATTGACTCGTTCATCATCCACTCAACTACCAATCTATCATTCAACAAGTAAACTCTCCTCCCAATCATGAAGTCTAGCCCGTTTCGGCCAGAAATAGTGTCAAATCTCAACAGGAGGAAAAACACTAACGGTGAACTTGAAAACCAAAACCTTGTATGCACACTCTAACCACTCATCCACAAGGAAAATCATGACTAAAAGTCTATAAAACATATGAATACAAGAGAAATCCATAAAATTTTATTGCATCAAAACTTCTAAAAGTAAGGAAAACGCGAGGTGGCAGGGAATATCTTTTAGAGATTTCAAACTCCTAACCTTTAACACAATCTGTAAGCTCATGACAAACCTCAAATCTTTAAACACTTGTATTCAATACCAAGTTCAAACGAAGCATCCATCAGGCGATCAGTAAAATCCAAACGGTCTCAAATCAAATCAAATGATAATTTAAGTCAAGTCAAATCCAACAAGCGTTTGCAAAATCAAGGAATCAATTTCCAAAAATCCGATGTACAACTGTAAAACTGAAGAATTAATCTCCAATTAAACTAGGAGGGTTCAATCCTTAAGTAAGGCCATCTTTAAAATCCGAAATGAGAAGGAAACCATATGTATGAGAAACAAAAGGGTTATGGGAGCATCAAATTAGAACAAAACGAAAGATTCTCTATGAATCAATCCACCAATCTAACCGTCCAGGAAAAACAAGTCTGTTGGCATCAAAATGCCACACCTAAACCACACAATCCTGACAACCCATGTCACGACTACTGAGCTACCAACAGGAAGTGAAACCATCAACTGGCTTGCCAAAAACTCTAATGGAACAGGCAACGCATGAAGAAGTCTAGAAGAAGCAAATGAGTGCGTAGCACCAGACTCAACAAACACCCGAGCAAAAATAAAAGAAACGAGGAGTATACCTTGCATGACAGTGGGCGAAGCATCAACTTCCTCCTATGTCAAGGCATATACTCTCCCTAGCTCGACCTGCTATCCAAGAGTAGATGTTGGTGCCTTCTCCTTCGCGGTTGTCTGCTATGCAAACTGTTGGGGTGGCCTCTGAGCCATGGAAGCAAAAGCTGTAGCCCGTCCCTGTCCCTGAAACTGTGGCAGGGCATGGTACTGTCCCTGAGAACCCCTTTGTCCCGTCGAACCCTGCTGCTGACTAAATCCATGACCTCCTCCAAAACTATATGCGGAAGCCCTATGATCCGACCTCCCACAAGCATGGCAAATGATGTGTATGCCATCACAACGTACGCCAAAATAATTTTGTCTCCCACAGCGTTGGCAAGGTGGCCTCTGGGCCTAAGAGGAACCTGAATGAAATCCAGATCCATATTGAGACTGTGGTGGTCCCAACTTCCATCCCCCCTTCTTCCCCGAACTGGAAGAGGGTGTCTCCTTAAATCTCTTGGGGATAAGACCCCTCTGCAGGAAAAGGCCCCTCTCCACCCCAGTGGCCCTCCGAACCATGTTTGTTAAAGAAGTGCAAAAGAGGCCCCGAATGGTGACCTGGAGATCAGGGATTATCTCCTGAAGAAACTGAAACATCTTGTCCTCCTCAGTGGACAACAACGCCCAAGCTCATGAAACCTCGCCTCATAGGCGGCAACTGACATCTTCATCTGTCTTAAGCTCAAAAGTTCCGACTTCTTCTGAGCTCTCATCTCAGCAGTGAAGAACTTCTCCTCAAAACCCGCAAGAAAGATAGCCCATGTCAACTCCTTAGGATGCGCCTCAAACCGCCTCTCAAAGCCTATCGACCAAAACTCATCTGACTAACTCAACTGATATAAAACCAGCGAAACTCTATGCTCTAATGGGTAACCAACCCTCGTCAAAACTATCTTTATGCCCATCAACCAATAACTCGCATCAACCGGATTAGTAGAGCTAGCAGTGAACAATGTTGGTCCAGCCCTCAGAAATCGATCAAAAAGTCTCCCCTGAAAGTCATCATTATCATGAGCCACCACCACAGGGACTGGAGCAGGTGGTGCTGTCCTAGGGATACGTGCTGGAATGGGGTTAACTCTCACTGGCCGTCAAATCTCAAGCCCTTTAGTCTCATCATCATCCTCCTCCTCTCGAATCTCGTCATCCATGCTCGAAACTGGCGGATCAAATCTCATTCCTCGCCTGACAGTCTTGATCCACGTGACCCTGCTGCGTCACCCACTGCAGGCGTCGTGGGTACTGCACTGGTCCCTGCACCCGTCCGGGTGTTCACCATTCTGAGGCGATACCCAAAAGGATAGAAAACAGCACATAAGTGCATAGAAAACAAAGTCCAAGAGATAAATCGAGGAAAACATACCTATTGGATGCCGAGAGACGGTGCCTCATTCTAAGAAACATAAAAACAAGACTTAAAAGTCCACATTTGAAAACAATTCAAATAGATCCGAATCGGTATTGAACGGACCCGCTCTGATACCACAAATGTAACACCCAGAACCAGGTATTATTAGCGATAACCCGTGGGGTGAGCCACGGGTCATTAATTCCAAAGAGATGAGATAAAAAATAAACAATAAATCAAATCATGTAGAGGAAAGCGAAAACCATTATGCTAGATACCATAAGAGAATATATATAATATACATCATGAACCACGAGTCCCACATCAGTGATCAAAGCCACCAAAAAGACCATCAGGTCTAACAGTAAATTAGGGTATGCTAAAACATCCAAAACATGCAGCGGAAAGAACAATGTAAAACCCTAAGAGGCCACACCGCTTCCCGCCGCATCCAGCTATAAATCAATGATCACCTGCCAAAACAAGAAGGGGTAAAATTCGTCAGCCATCGCAAGCTGGTGAGATGAAATACGGATAAATAGTAAATGCTAAAATCCAAACATACAACTTCATGTAGTAGAGATGTCGTAGAAATACTGAAAATCAACGGTGAGACAAACTCCCCTAACTATGAAGAGATAAACTCCCCACAAAATAGATATGATGATAATGGATGAAACTTTCCATATAATAGATTCACAAGCTACAGGGATCCCTAAAACCAAAACTTAACGTGCATTCCGGTATGGCCCCGCGAGCATGCAACATCAAGCGGGACCGTCCTAGTTCTCCTGCCGAGAACAGGATGACGTAAAGACGTTGTGACACCCGAAGGTAGCCTTGGTTTCCCAAAAGGGAAGAACTCCAAGGACTTACCAAATCCATATCACGAGTCCATAAAACTGCCAAAGGCTATAAGCCTGAAAAGTCCATGATCCATAAAACTGCCAAAGGCTACAAGCCTGAAAATCCAAGCTATGTATAAATACATGATAAACTATCATGACACCACAGTCGGAATAACAAAATCTCATAAGATCAAATCAACACATCACGGCATATATCAACCGTATGTAAAATAATGTGAAAACGTGTAAAAATACTTATCTTTCATGTGCCATAATCCGTACATCAAGTCACCTAAGAAATGAGGTCAATCAATCACCAAGAATACACTAACCAAGCACAAGTCACTCAACGAGGTCTCCAACGGTCCCTGATACAAAATCATGGACAAAGTCTCAAAAACCGCCCAACGATAGAACTACCCAACAACACCCCATGGGATCCCTAAACGTCTCAAACTAAACCTCAAATACCCTCGACGATGGGTTTAGGGTCGATCACCGACCCTCTCCAGGTGGATCAAAAAGAATCAAAAGTCAATGGAAAAAGAACCTCAAAGGCAACTCCAGGATCCTGTCTACCGGATATCCTGTGTTCTGCAGAATTCGGTCGGCCGGAAATGCAAAACAGAGAGAGCATCCAAAACCCGGTCGACCGGAAATCAAAACCGGTTGGCCAAAAAAGCTGATTCTGCATATTCTGCAGAAAACTCACCTTACACAATTCTAAACCAAAATTGATCAAAACTCAATCCAATCACTCCAAATAAGTCTCAAATCATGAAAAAAAGCAAACAATGCCATCCTAGACCATCCACCACAAACCAAACTCAAAATCCTAGACCATCCACCTTACACTCACATAGGTGACTCCCTATTTGGGTATCCTGCCATACCCCCACAGGACATACCGATGTCTCGGAGCCATTCAAAGCAAAAGCTTATCCTTTCCTAACACATGTCACTGTTCTTGCATCAAAGAGTGGGCTGGATATATAAGATATCCTTTCAGTGACATTGACACTTACACGCAATTAGGTTGTCCCATTGAACCTCACTCTTGGGATTTCCAATCCATTAGGTTGGGTCGCTGTAACTACGTCCAGAGGATTTAATCCCATTCTTCTCGATGCTTGACAAACTAGCTCTCTATTTAACCCTTTGGTAAACGGATCTGCTATATTATCTTTTGACCTTGCATAGTCAATGGTAACAATACCATTAGAGAGTATTTGTCTGATGGTATTATGTCTACGACGTATACGTCTAGACTTACCATTGTACATGTTACTTTGTGCTCTACCAATTGTTGATTGACTGTCACAATGGATGCATATAGCTGGCACAGGTCATGTCCAACCTGGAATATCTTCCACAAAGCCTCTAAGCCACTCAATTTCCTATGTGGCTTTGTCTAGAGCAATGAATTCAGATTCCATTGTAGACCATGCTATACAAGTCTGTTTAGAAGATTTCCAAGACACTACTACCCCATCGAGGGTAAACACATATCCACTCGTGGATTTTGAATCCTTGATGTCAGATATCCAATTAGCATCGCTATAGCCTTCTAGCACGGCTGGATATCTCATGTAGTACAACCCATAGTTATAGGTGTACCTCAAAAAGCTTAATACCCGAACTATAGCTTTCCAGTGACTTTCACCTGGATTACTCGTGTAGCAACTTAATCTGCTTACCGAGTAGGCTATGTCTGGTCTAGTGCAGCTCATTAGATACATTAGACTCCCAATAACTCGAGAATATTCTAGTTGGGACACTCCCATGCCTTCATTATTAGTCAAGTGGAGGTTCATATCTACTGGAGTCTTAGCCACATTTGTATCGGACTTGATAAATCTCTAAAGTATCTTGTCCACATAGTGGGCTTGAGAGAGAACAAGTTCATCCACTACTCTGGATATCTTCACCCCGAGTATCACATCTGCTAGACCCATGTCTTTCATATCAAATTTAGAATTCAACAGTTTCTTGGTGGCTTTAATGTTTTGTTCATTACTGCCATCTATAAGCATGTCATCTACATATAAGCAAACGATGACATAGTCATTTTCATCATGCTTGATGTAGACGCATTTGTCACTTTCGTTGATTCTAAAGCCACTTGACAACATTGCTTTGTTAAACTTTTCTTGCCAATGTTTAGGTGCTTGCTTCAAGCCATAAAGAGACTTGACAAGTCTACACACCTTTCCCTCTTATCCGGGTGCAATAAACCCTTCACACTATTCCATGTAGATTTCCTCATCTAAATCTCCATTAAGGAACGCCGTTTTTACATCCATTTGATGTATCTTCAGGTTTCTTAGTGATGCAATAGCAATAATCATCCTAATGAATGTTATCCTGGTAAACGGAGAATAAGTGTCAAAATAATCAAGACCTTCTCTTTACTTGTAACCTTTTATAACAAGCTTGGCCTTGTATTTATCTATTGAACCATCTGCCTTCATCTTCCTTTTAAAGATCCATTTGTACCCTAATGGCTTGCAACCCGGAGGTAGGTCCACCAACTCCCATGTGCGATTTTGTAGAATAGAATCTACTTCACTCTTAATGGCCTCTTTCTACAAAGGACCCTCGGGACAGCTTACTGCCTCCTGATAGGTATGTGGTTCTGCTTCCATGATGAACATGTGGAAGTCTGGTCCAAAGGATTTCTCTATCCTTGTCCTCTTACTTTTCCTAGGCTTAAACCCGGTCTTAGGAACTGGTTCCTTCATACCTTGATTCTGGACTTGATGTTCACTAGGATCAAGTACCGACTCCTTCATACTAGGATCAGAAACTGATTCCTCCATATCTTCCAAAGCCCTCTTTCTAGAGCTAGATTCCTATAGGATCTACATGGAAAGATGTACTCAATGAATACTACATTCCTTGATTCCATTACCGTATTCTTGTGCATATCAGGATTACCTGATTATGTACAAGGAATCAATTTGCGCTACGGTTGTGTGCATACCCTACGAATACACAATCAACTCTCTTCGGTCCTATCCAAACTCGTTTAGGAGTTGGCACCGCCACTTTTGCGAGACACCCCCACATTCGAACACAGTCATAGGAAGGTCTTCTTCCATGCCACATCTCATAAGGGGTTTTGTCCACTTTCTTCCGTGGTACCTTATTCAGAATGTAATCGGCAGTGAGAATTGCTTTTCCCCACATATTCTGAGATAACCCAGAACTGATCAACAAAGCATTCATCATATCTTTTAAGGTACGATTCTTCCTCTCAGCAACTCCATTTTGCTGAGGGGTATAAGGAGTTGTAGTTTGGTGAAAAATGTCATGTCCTCCACATATAGAACTGAATCGCGCTTCATATTTACCTCTACGATCACTCCTTAACACCTTAATTTTAGTTCTAAGTTGATTTTCTACTTCATTCTTAAAAAGAATAAACTTCTTAACAGCTTCATCTTTGCGTTTAAGCAAATACACATAGTTATACTTCGTACTATCATCAATAAAAGTGATGAAGTACTTGTTCCCGCCTCTCTTTTGGACTTATTTAAGATCACAAACATCACTGTGAATTAAGTCCAAAGGCTTAGTATCTTTTTCAACTTTATTAAAAGGTGGCCTTGCCAACCTCAACATATATTTCACACTTATGTTGGGTATCTATGTGGAATTTAGGGATGTGTTCCAAATTAATAAGCTTACGAATGGAATTAAAATTCACATGTCCAAGTCTACCATGTCATAGATCAGAAGACTCAATCAAATAAGTAGAGCTGGTAGCTTTCCCATTAATAACTTTCTTAGGGATTACAGTCATTACATTGAGCTTAAACATACCATTGCTCATATAACCCCTACCGACATACATCCCAGCCTTAGACATTACAACTTTATCTGTCTCAAATACAAGACGGAATCCATGCTTTCCTAAAAGTTACCCAGATACAAGATTCATATGGATCTCTGGTACGTACAAAACTTTGTTCAGAGTCAAATCCTAACAACTTGTCATCTTTATGACCACTTTTCCATCTCCTTCAATATCTGAAGTAGCAGAATTGCACATATAAATCTTCTCACCATTTGCAACCAGCTTGAAGGTAGTGAACATACTCTTCACGGAGCACACATGACGGGTGGCACCGGTATCCACCCACCATTCCCTTGGGTTCGACCCTATCATGTTCACTTCAGCTACCACCACTGATAAGCTGATGGTTGAGACATCCTTGGAGAGATCCTCCATCATGTTTGCTTGTGTGGCCTTATTCTGCTTCGGAAGGCAACAATCTATCAGCTTATGTCCGTTCTTACCACAATTGAAGTACTTGCCTTAAAATTTTGGTTTCTTAGCTTGCTTCTTCTCTATCTTCTCTTTCGGTCCAAGGTTCGATCTGGTCCCCTTCAAGGGACTAGTACCTTTAGTCCAGTTCTTCATCTTGAACACTTTCCTTGAACCGGAAGAGTCACAAAATTCCACCAAGTCGGCTTTGGCCTCTAACTGCCTTTGCTTTTCCGTTGCCATGTTATCCTCTTGGATACGCAACTTCACAATGAGACTTTCCAAAGTCATTGGTTTATCTTATGCATGAGATAGCTTTTGAATTCCTTCCAACCGGGAGGTAGCTTCTCAATCATGGCAATAACTTGGAAAGCCTCTATTAAGAGCATCCCATCTACAGCTAACTTGTGGTACATTAGCTAGAGCTCTCGAACTTGGCTCATTATAGTTTTATTATCAACCATCTTGTAGTCGAGAAATTTCCCAACCAAAAACTTCTTTATACTAGCATCCTCTTGTTTGTACTTCCTATCAAGGGAGCCCCACAATTCCTTAGCTGCGTTCGTGACAATATATACATTGTATAAGGTATCCGAGAGCCCATTGAGGATATAATTTCGGCACAAGAAGTCCGAATGAGTCCATGACTCCACCGTGAGGATCTTAACCCTATCTGTTTCCCCTTCGGGAAGGATGGGTTTCTCTTCACTCAAGAACTTAGCTAAGTTCAGAGTAGTCAAGTAGAATAGCATCTTCTATTGCCATCTCTTGAAATCAACACTAGAGAATTTCTCCGAATTTTCCCCATGGGGAATAGCCACAGTAGGGGTTAGCCCCGTCAAAGGAGCAGTCATGGTCATACTCCCACTTTGCACTGTACCGCTAGCCTCAACTGAATTGGGTACAATAGCTTCCTTAGGTTCAGTCTCCATCTTTCTGTATCCAAAACGGAATCAGCAAATGAAAATAGGTTAGTCAGAATACTTGAAATAACTAGTCCCTATATACTGCATGCTATCCTAACTCTTGCTAAACTAACCTAAGAACCTTAAGATTGTTGTAAAATAATAGATTACAAGCTGGAAGAAGCTTTATGAGTCATGAAACAATTAAACTACTGGACATGACCATTATATAAATTACATATCAATATATTAGTTAATATCAAGTCCTAAGAAATACGCCGCAAGTAAAGGGACCAGTCCCTGAACATCTCCAGCTCTCAGCAACGATACAGTGTAACGGAGTAAGTTCCTTGGGCCAGTACACAAGCTCGCATCAGCAATAACAGTAGACAAAGGGGTTGACTCCGTGGAGGAGAACAGAAGTACAGAGGATAGCCAAAGGGGTTGACTCCCTTGAGAAGAACAGAACTTGCACACTTAGAATACAACACAAGGAAAAGAACAACGTGCTAGAGCCTATGTTTAACGCAGTGTCCTAAAGGTTCTTATGCCACCTCACCGTTTGGTTGATGTCGAGGATCACAACGACAAACCTCCCTGGATACAGTAGCACAAAGCTAGTCTGGACGAAGCTGCACTACGCCTTCCAACTAAGAGATGAACGTAACCGGGATGGTATCTTTCTTTGTAGCAAAAACAGAGGAGGAAGGCTGTAGAGATGTTTGAAAACCGCTGGTGAGTGTAATGGAATCGTAATGAGCAAATCAACCTCATAACCTATTGTTTACACCAGAAAATCCGTCGGACCGAAAATCTAGTGAAAAATGAAGGTCGGGCTTTCGGGGGGCAAGCCTTACCCCTCGAGCTCGCGGAGCGAACCAGGAAAAATTAAAGACAATAAAAAGTAGAAGAAGAAATTCATTAAAGACTGGGAAAATAATGAAAAACGGGAGGTAGAAAATTAACGGAAGAAGAAGAGTAGTGAAGAACTTGAAAATTAAAGTGCAAGGATACGTAAAGGTGTTGGGACATTAAAAGACAGATAAAATTGAAAGACAATTGAAAGGGTAAAGTAGAAGTTCATTGATTGGTTTAATCATTGGTCAATTGTTCGATTACATGATGAGATATATATAGAGCAACAATCAACCAAGGTTAAATAACCGCATGGTAAAATAATCAATCATGGTTAAACACACAACTGCATGGGCAACCATTCCAGGATTCAACTGCTCCTAACCGCCGCTGCATAATTCCTCCACGTCTCGGGCAATGCATAACTCAGTGCAGTTATACTTGTGTTTAGATAAGATAGAAGAAAGATGGTGGACAACTGGATAGCTACATGCCTTCAAGTCCTCATCTGCTGCATGTATATATTAATTAATATATATCTATATTAATTAATATATACTATACACACATATACGAAGACACAGTAGGATGTGGAGCTCATTTTCTTCTTATATGTAGAAGATACAGTAGTACGTGCCACATGCTTGCCCACGCTCTAAACCCCACGCAGTAACACTCTAGTATGTAGGCTAGCAACGCTCAACGCTCTAAATCTTCAACACCCATGTACTTCACGTGTCCAACAGCGGCCTCGGGTAGGTCAACGCGCTGGCTGATATCAACGTCGGCCAAGGCCAACATCAACGCCTAGAAAGGCCAACGTGTTGGCCAACTCACTTCCTTAACGACCGAGCCACTCGCCCCATGCTCAGGCTTCACTAAGGAGTTATGGAACTGGTCCCTTCAATATGGGGTGACATATCCGGTCATTAAGCCAATAAGGGAGTTACAGAACGTTACCATTAACTCAATTAATCAGTTATTGAGCAACCATAACGTCTGTAACGTTAGGAGTTACAGAATTAAATTTGAAATTCAATTCTGTAACTGACACTAAGGAAGGGACTGGTTCCTTTCAACTGGCTGCGGACTGGGCCTGCTTCTTGGGCATGAGCTCGTACAACATCGTAGCCTCGGTCCAAAATAAGGTGTTGGGAGGATAGCACCGGCACCAGCGACGGCGACGGCGACGGCGTGCGGAGTGCGCGTGTGTGGGTTTTTCCTAAGCCCTCTCCCTTCATAAAACTTGGGTGCCCCTTGGGGCCCAAACTTATTTCCAATGAAATGGTGTATAAACCCACTATCAAAGTCAACAAGAGTCAAGGGTCCGAAGTCTCAACGTGCACTACTCGTAAATTACATCCTTTCGAATCATCTCGCTCCTCAAAACCTCCTATCTAGATCCCAAAATCTCGACGGACTAATACTAGAAAGTTAAACCTGCTCCAACCATCAAGAACACAAAACCCTCACAGTGATAAAATGCACACACATCAAAATGTGGGAGTCGTGAATCCTAGAAGAACCACCAACGAAACAAGCCTCAATCATCCGAGTCAACCACTAGTCAAAATCCACCTTGAATCTCAACACATCACCCAAAAACAGAAAATGAGACTCTTACTCTCCGACCCAATCGATCACGAGTCCCAAGAACCAACGTGCATCAAATGTGCAAGACCAACCCAACCAATATAATCAATGGCCAATGCCCAACAATCCAAAATCATTAATCAAAACCACAAAACCGATGGAGTTCCCAAAACCTCAGGCAAACCAATGAGAGGAAAGTCAACCTAGCAAATCTCAAAAGTAAATCCACAACACCACGCCCACAGGCGTCCGTCCACCCAACGTCATCACCATCTAAAGGTCAGCGAACGACAAAACAAGGTAAGTTTACCTTAAAACATAACATCCGAAGAGTCCCGGCAAATCAGGAACTACCAATTCTAGACACAGATCATCATCCTTGTCCACCAAGGGACCAAGGAAAAGAATCCATCCAATCCCAAAAGTCCCACGTCAAGGACTCGCCACACAACTGCCTCTCCTTAAAGATCAACAACAACACTAGCGAAAACGGTCGACTAGGATCGAAAATCTCAATCAATCATCCTCACCAGAACAAATGTCGAAGCTCAAACAAAAGGCATGACAAACACTCAAGACTATCTCTACACGATCCACCCATCCTCATAACACTGCAGAGAGACTCCTCATTCCCGAAGCTAACTCATCAACTACGCCCACAATTCGGAGAAAACGGTCATAGTCCTTATCAATCAACATCACGAACAATGCTGCACTGATCCATGCCTAACAAATCAAACGGACGTCGCACAAGAACCATCAACCTCAACCCCAGGTCAAACTCACTAACATCATCAAGCACCTCACACTCCCGCACGACTAACTAGCAAAACTACCGAAAGATCCCTACAAAGTGCATCAGTCACTACAACACACAGAACATCCAACTTCAATTTCAAAA
>JAOWBR010175936.1:0-11045 GCA_028571145.1 Dionaea muscipula
TTTCGCAGATTAATGGCTGCTTTACTTGGATTTGAAGTCCAGTTCCTCCAAATCTTGTAGTTGTATACTTGTTGGTTGGTTCACGGGTTGGCTAATACACCCCGACAAGTCCATACTACCCAACCCAACCCAACCACTGAGGCCTCATGGGTTGTAATTGGTTTTCTGTGAATTCCTCCTAGGAGATCTGTCTGTCTGTCTGTCACTCCACTCCAATTCCTGGAAAGAATCTGATGGATGTTGCTTTGTGCTGTGAAACAAAACAAACTTGTTGTAGATTGAAATTTGATATCCCAGCTTTCTGTTAAGTTTCCGAGGGAGGTTTCAGTCTCTGGCTAGTGGCTACTACATGCACTTGATATCATATGGCTGTGGGTGGCCCATGAAGACGCCTTGCAGACATGTACACTACTACTACTACGTCTTACTGTATATCTATTATTACTATTAGGCTGTAAATTAAGTACATGTACATTTGCTTTTTGTGTGTGGAGTATTATTAAGTATGCCAACAAAAGGGAAAACAGAAAATAAACAACAACATAACCTCCCTCCCTTTCATTTGCATAAAAGAATAAAACATACATACAAGCAGAAACCATTTAACAAATTTAAAAAAAAAAAAAAAAAGAAGAAGAAGAAGAAGAAAGGATCAACGTTTATTGAACTTCAGCAAACAACATCAAGCAAGCAAGCAAGCTGCATATATATATTTGAGACTATCGAGAGGGGTAAAGGGGGGAAAAGGATCTCATGAGTCGGGAACAAGAACTGCATTCCATATCATATCCATGTCCAAGGAAGGGATTCTACTTAACTGGACAGCATCGACTATATCTGATGAGACTTCACGGGTTCTTCCATTTCCAGCCTCTTCAGATCCGACTTCAGACTTCACGGGAATATTGGCAGCTGCTGGTTTCTTTTGGGCTTGCAACTTAGACTCAAGAAGAGCTGCCGTACCTCCGCTCAGAGAATTTGCCTTCAATGAGTGCTTTTGATCAGGAAAGTTGAGATGAGCAGACTCTCCTCTCAGCATATAGGCTGCAGTATCATAAGCAACAGCAGCCTCCTCTGCCGTGTCAAAAGTCCCTAACCACACTCTTGTCCTGTTCCTTGGCAATCTGATCTCCGCCACCCACTTTCCCCATTGTCGTTGCCTTACTCCCCTGAACAATTTCCCCATTGACGACGACGAGGAACAACTCTTGCTCGGTGGATTGTGTGGCCTTCTCCCTCTGTACTTCATTGCCCGAGTCTTGTCAGCATCCCGCAATAACTCGGCAGCACCTGTAATATCATCCTCATCCAAATATAGACACCGATCATGAGTTGCAGGTAAACAATGATTCTGGCCATACTGGTCCAAAACAAGAGACTGGTTGTCCAAGTGTTTGCCAATTGGTGAATTTACCATGGCAGACTCCTCCGAGGACAGACTTACGTTTGTCGAAGAAATGGAAGTTATTCCAGGCAATTCAGGTTGTGCGAGTTTTGGGAATGATGATGATGATGACAGAGCCACTCTCATACCATCTTCACAATAAGAATTCTCACTGAGGGTTCCCCAAATCACTGAATCACCATGCAAGTTAACACACGATGGAGTTCCCTGTGGAAAAAAAGTTTGATCTTCCATGAAGCAGATCTCAGAAAGTAAGGTGGAAAGAACTATAATTAAATAAAGCACTTGGAATAAGGAGGAATATAAACAAGGCAATAGAGAACATCATTGGTATAATAAGTACACGTCGCCATAGCACAAATCAGAAGACAAGTATCGGGTCGGGTATGCATGAATATATATAATAATCAAATGAACCCGTGAATTTTAATATTGTTCCCAGAGTCAAGTACTTACCATCTGAGATAGATCAATCTATATTTATATGGCAATTCACAGCGCACATCGGGTCCTCAGGACCATGGTCCGCGGTGCACATCTGCTGGCCATTGTTAGTGCCTGCATTCAGAGCCCAATGACACTAATACAGCTCATCTCCTATTACCTTTATCACTGACCTGCAGGTTGGGGGGTTATTCTTCCATGAAAGAGACTACGCGAACCTAAACTGCCAAATCCACAACTCCATTAGATTCCCTTTTTCCTCGTGATATATTGAACCAATAATCCTTAGGTTTTTCTGGTCGACATCAGTCAATCATGTGAGTTCCTTGAACACCTATGATGCAATTTCATCTCCGTCTTTCATTTTCACGATGGAATGTCAACTCCATAACGTGCCTACAGCCACGAGAACTCATCTTCACCATTCGGCATTGCTCATGGCCAAATCCACTTCTGCATAGGATGAATTGACTGGTAATCAACTTTGGCATTCTTTGAGTCCCTTATAATATTCCTTCAGCCAAACATTCTCTAATATTTGTACCTCCAGCCTCTTTTCTGACTCAAACCAATAATTAGTCCTATTCAACCGGTAAATCATACAGTATCCTTTACATTAACTTTATACATCTAACAAGCTAGGACGACATTATCAATATCATCAGCAACATAACAATGATTAACTTAAACATCACTTAAATTCATGCAGAACTACGAAGAGGAACAAGTTTCACATATCAACAGAAGCAGGCTGCAGGCACTCTGTTTCCGCTTCCTAGTGGTTTTTCAGCAGACATGAGAACACCGCCGTTTTCCCTTTTGGGTCAGTAAATATGTCATAGCTTTGAAAGTCAATTTCTGAGCAAATTGCAAGCATTTTTAATCCGCATGATTACAAAAGCATATAAACCCTGTAACCAAGCTTTTAACTGAAAGCCCCATGCTAGAACAAGTTTCATATGCATAATCCCTCTAATCAAGTTTGTTGAGGTTGATGCCCGGTGATCAGCCATTTCAGCTGCCATTAGCTCAAAAGACTCATATCCAAACTCCCAGTGGCTACCATTGTGGCAATCCAAGATGAGTTAAACGAAAAAACTGAAGTTGCTTTTGATTATGAGGTGAAGTGGAGGAAAATGAAAAGCTGAAGGGCAGTTCAGAGGATAGACTCAAAAGAATGCCCACAGTTTAGGTAAAGTATACCCCTTAAAATGATTTATAAATGCAAGATCTCCACAAGCTCTGCTGTGCAATCTCTTTGGTTACTAAGCAGCACATGGTGCCACAGTCAGATAAAACAGAGGTGGTTCTGGTAACAACAGAATATGAGAGCCTTGCATCTTATAAGCTGCTTTTACAATTTTTGATTATATTCTTACACCTCTGTTTTGAGACATTAAATATGAGATCTCTAAAAGGAATTTCTTTCATCTCAATTATCAAGTATTATGAAATGCAGAAGATGGAGCATGGGTGTAGGCATTGAAAGTTCAACTTTTTCTCTATTACCATTTCACATAGAGCAGAAAATGAATTTGTTCACGTAACTCTTCTAAAATCAAGTCAGCAGAAAGAAATAAGTATGTTCTAACTTCTAAATTCAACTTTTACACGAGGTCACGTTTCCCCGGATGCTTACTGGAAGCTAATGAGAACTTCAACAAGGAATTCCACAGTTCATCCTCAAAGTGCAGTTCACAGCGAAGATTTGATCCAACTTCAACATCAGCAAAGAAAATCCAAGTGCTTCAGCAAGCACGTCACCAGGATTTATTTGCTAAAAATCACGTAATATTTAATCATCCACCGAAGACTAGAATTCCCAAGCACCAAATTACCAATTTTTCCTCCATTTCAGCGAGCATAAGATAGCGAGGTTCATCTCCTTGAACATTTTTTCCTAGGAAGCGGTAATCTAGTTCACCATCAAAACATTCACCAGATCTGGCAGACTGGCAGTAGCAAGTCAAAGAAAATATAACGATTCCAAAGCTTAAGCAGGATAAGACAAATAAAGCAAGTGTAAAAGATGAAAAGCATTGAGCACTAATCTAAAGTAGGACCCTTTATGTTCAGTTGATTCTTGCTTTTGTTGCACAATTGTATTGTCCTGCGTCCTTTTTGACCTTAGCATGTTGTGTTCTCCATCCCAAAAATTCCATTTTACGTGCCTTTTTTTTTCTTTTTGATCATTTGAGAGGAAATACATCAAAGATCTCAAAAGAAAATAACAAGCAGCCAAGCAAATTTTAGAATTAGTAGCTTTCTACACGCCTCCTACTCCTCTATATGTCCCAAACAAGCCAAATCCTGGCAAGTGGCAAAGTTTCAGCCTACACCATGATAGCGTTGTCATGCTTGGCATTCCTTGAATCCTTGCACCTATAAAATGTTGGTATCATGCTTTGCATTCTTCGGCTTCCTTACACCCATAACAAGAGAAAGGCGCGGGCAAATGTACATTGTCAATCATAACTACTAACCCTTCTTTTTTCTGGTGGACGTAAAATATTGAAACTTCAAATCCACTTCAACACATTTGAAAATCTTTATGTTCTTAAGCGGAAATTTAGTTGCACTTGGCATGCCCCTCAAAACCACCATCACTTCTGACTATCAACCCATTTGATCATTATGAATACATCTCTTATGTAAACAAACAGGATTACAAGAAACTTCCAAACTTCCAAGATATCAATTTACTCACATTACGGAGGAATTAACAAACAAAAGCAGGAATTGATATCAATTTCTAGAACCTCTAAAAACAGTCAGGACTAGTGAGTAACAACGCCCAAAATGTTGAAGAAAAACCTGGACATCACTGTTAATCCTCTTCCCGAAACGGTATTGAGTTTCTGGATTTTTAAGAGAATTCAAGTTGTTTTTACATGGTGCTATGACGACCATTACTATGCTATCCAAGGATAAGTTAGATCTTTAGCCATCTCAAAAGTCACCAGAGAGTTGGGCTTCAAAAAGCACATATGAAATTAACAAAAGCTGTAACGACTCCACTATGTTTCATAGTACGCCAACTAACTAAGACTTGAGCAATTCACTCTTCCATGGCGTGCAAGATATAGTTGATTGGAGGCAAGGCAACCAGAAGCAGAGGGCTTCATCACAAGAAAAATTATTCCTGAACGTTTAGACACTTAATGAGAGTGCATGTTTGACACAAATTATCTCCCAGATCTATTTGAAGCACATCCGGGTCAGAGAACAGAAGTAAAGAAGGACTACGGCAGCTTGAAGTAAAGCATTTAATTCTAGCATTTCTATGTATGAGAGCAAAGGTAAGCTGAATGAAAATCGGTTCAATAACTCAGGGGTTATAACCACGAGGACAAAATAGATCCTAGACATGGTACGGACTAGCTATCATATAAGGATTTATCTACAGAAAGGAATTCACAATGGATAAAGATAAAGTGAACATCTTAAGGGAAAGAGGAATACGTACAAGGATAAGATTTCACTTACCAACAACAATACGCCATGGGTTGAAATGAAGTGACTGATTACACATGCATAGAGAAATACAGGTGACAGGATATGCTGACCCAGTTTGCACAAACTAAACAATGTGATGTACCATGAATTAACGGGAATAAGAACACAACTATGTTCAAGATTTATTTTAACGGTTCTATTTACTTCAAGAAAAGGTTTTTTTCAACTAACCAAAACCTGCTGGAATTCACGAGAGATTCATAAAAGAAAAGACAAAAAAGGGAATGGGGGGAAAACATCAAGTATGCATCATACACTATCCCTTACCATCCGAACATGTTTTGTGGCATATTTTTTTCTACCCATAAGTGATAAGCCCCTAGTATTATGCCTTTTACCAAAATGCAAACAAGAGCGTGGTGACTAATCTCCTAGTCTTAGAAGTTTTGACATTATTCAAGTAGTATATCACCAGTGTTACAGGAGAATGCATATCAACACTAAAGGAATAACTTGGATTCTGATTTAACTGACAACATCATCTTCGAATAGCTTGTCAACAATCGTTTCGATTCAAGAGCAACAATCATGACAGATAAGAGAAACAATGGCATAAAGTAGCCAATGAGGAAAACATAATTCAACTGACAAAAGAAAGAGGAAAAAGCTGCCTCTGCTAACGAGACATAATGGACAAATACTATAGTTTGATAATCATAGCAGCAGCTGAACTCAACAAAAGCATATCTTATTTCTTCTTGGTAGCATCAGCTCCTCCTGAACCCTGTGCTGCCTTCTTCGCAGCCTTCTCTTGCAGCGCTTTAGCATCCCTGAATACATAGTTGCACTTAATTCCATCAACGTGGATGAGGGAAAAAAAAAAACTATATATGAAGAATGAATGATATTGACCTCTCGCGACGCTGCTCAGGAGTCAAGCCATCATCTTTTGTTTTTTTACCCTTACCCCCGTCCCGAGCCTGAGCTCTTTCCCGGTCCTTCTCTCTCTGGTTCCCGCGTTTCGAAAGGAGTTAAGCAAAGACATTGATATCAATTTCAGACAACAATTTGATAAGGTGGCAATTCCCATTCCTTATCATCACAATGCACCATAACAACCCAATAAAATCCAAGTTGTTGAAACTATAAGCGACCATATCAAGTAAAAGCTAAGACAAAATATACAAACCAAGAACATTAACAACATGGCAATTGGTAAAAGAATAGGACATCATCGATCATAACAAAAAAAGTTCGGGCCTTTGGCTTAGGGCACACACAAACAGAAAACCCATCATGACAAGGTGATCAATTTTGATTGATGAGGAACGCAAAGCACAATCCCCTCCCCTGGACAAACAAAATTCGCCAAGAAGAAAAACGAAAGATATGAGTCATGGTGCAGATGCAGCAAATTCGTCCTCGGTAGCAGCTAGCCTGGGAAACAAGAAGAAGAAGAAGAAGAAGAGGAGAAAAATCAAAGCATCCAATGAAATCAAAATGAAGAAAACAAGCGAAATTGCGATGAAACTAAAGCAGACGTGAGAGAATATAGGAACCAAAACCTTATACAAGGGAGGCAGATCTGCGCGAGCCGAGGGGCTTACGGCAATTGACTAGGTAGCGGAGACGAGACTTTCTGGTTGGAAAATAATATAAATTTTTTATACTGATTACTTTACCCACATCTAATAGATTTTTTTTTAATATTTAGATGATACGATAATATATTAACGTTTTTATTTTTATAAAACGATATTATACTATCATTTGTGTTTAAATATATTATCGTTTTTTATTTTTTAGATGAAACGATAATATGCTATTGTTTTTGGTTTGATAAAACAATAATATACTATTATTTTATCAAAAAAAAAATCTACGCGCACCTCTATCGAAAAGGTGTGCGTAAAGCAGCTCCGTTTTTTAACCACGGAGGGGTGAACTTTGACTCCTGAGCAGGGTAAGAGAAGATCGCCACCTTTCCTATTCGGCACCTTCCCTATTCCCCGTCTTTGTTCCAGGGTTCAGTTTCATTTACAGTGGTTAAAGTTATATAAACTTTATTTCAGAGGTTAATACTTAATACTACTAATAGTCTAATATGCCCTATAGTGATGCTTGAAATTAAATTTTTTTATTAAGGTAATGATCTTTCAAAAATTGAATTTGTTCATAACTTTATGTTAGCGGGTTCTATAAGAAAAATAAATTTTGTGAGATCTATTGTTTAGATTTTTTATTAATGTAATGAACTTAATTTTTAAAATTGAATTTGGCAACTTCATATTAGGTTATTTTATAAGAAAGGGCGTCCACAATAGTAACTTAATTTGAATAAAAATATGAAAGTTGATAAATCTTAATCCCTCGTTGTCGACATATTGAACATTACAGAGATAACAAACCATCAGAAAGGGAATCAAATTAAACCGATACAAAATACGTAGAGATTTTAAAGAAATTATATTATTAACTGATCTGAGTTATTATATATACACACGAAGAAATTTGATATAGTAGAATATACATCGCTTCTGCTCCGAAGCTTTCGAGCATCTTCGTTCACACTCCCTTGGGCATTCTGCAATGCAATTAGCTAGCTAGGTATATAATAATATTTATATTAATAAATTTATACCACTTCTCGAACTGAGCTAAGGTGAGGTGACAATTATATTAATTGATCATAATCTATATAATAAAGTATGACATAATTTGAATTTATCCCTCCTAGATAACCAAAAGAAAGATTTTCATTGGTTATTCTCCTTTCTCCTCCTCTCACATCACATCACATCACATAATATTATACACAATCTATAATTTATTTTTCTTTTATATCTCGCAATATAATCTACCAAATATAATAATATTATAGTCAAAATTCATAATTTTTTATGAGGATCAAAACGAGTCTAATGTTGATATTATTTTTATTCTTTTTTTATTAAAAAATATATAAAATGCATACCATGGCACGAGCACGATATTGGCACAATACTGCTATGCATTCAATCACATTTAATAAACATGTCTAAGTCAATTATTTTAAATTAGTTATCATTTAGGAGACAATGCATATTATAGGTGAACCCAAATCTATCAACCTAATAATCATGCAATTTCCTCGTCTTTTTTTGTTATAATTGATTTAATCAAACATACGCATATGCGATTAATATAACATATTATATTTAAATTAGGATAAGGTTATATTCTGCCACTAAAACATATTAAAAAAATAAATAAAAAACTAACATGCTTATACACGACGTCACAGGTACAAAGTTATGTCCCACATATATATATATATATATGATACTAATAATTTTATTTTTATTTTAAATTATAATGATGCTTCTGGTCCGGGCCCGACGCACTTGAGCCATGATCATTAGACCAAACCCAAAATTCATTCCCCTCATTAATTGGGCCTTCTAACTCAACTACATCCTTCTTGTTATAAGTGAGCTCCTATGCATTACAAAAATCTCCAATTGGGCCAGTAGCTCAATTACTAGCCCTTTTGAATATTGAAACCCAATTCACACAAAATAAATAATAAAAAAAAAGGTCATCTTCAATTCCAAAGACCAGAAAAACAAGATCTGAGAATTTCAAGGGCTTCGGCCCTTTCTCTGCCGTCGTTGTCTCCAGCGCAAAGCCGCCATCTCCGGCGCTAATGCCATCTCTGTCGACACCGTGTGACTGCCGCCCGCGTGTTTGAGGAGGTATCTCAACCCAGGCGTGCGCAACCTTGTTGTGCTACAGTCTCGAGCAGATTTGGGACAGGGATCGGGATCCCCGCCACCATCATCGGCGCATTCGGACGTGTGGGCCAAGCCACCACCTCGGAGCAGCCCTCCTGTCGCGGCCGTCCTATGGCACGTTAAGGGGATCTATATTTTTTTCGAATATGTCGTCGATGATTTCCTCTCTCTAGTCATCGTAGTCATTCACCGGCGCACATTGTGGCGTGGGCTCGTCGCCGTGAACTGGGTTCAAGTGTGATTGCCGTCACTGTGACCTCGATGGCATCATAGCCGTTCCATATCTGATTTTCAAGGGTTTTGATACTCCTGAAAAAATCATGAAGACGGTTGGCACCTAGGACCCTCCAGAGACGATCATCAAAGTCTCGGTCCGATCGGAATGAGGCGGCTCCGGCCAGCGGAGTGGACCTGGTCGGATCGGGGGAGGAGTGAATGGTCCGACCCGCTCCAAAGATGAAAAGACCGGTGATGCCCGAGACTTGAGTGAATCTGGAGACCTGAAATGATCTCGGGGAGACCGCTCTGGTGCTTAAGTCAGTAAGTGTGGAAGATGACCAGTAGCTCCTACATGCGAAGGGAACCAGAAGATGCAAGGATGTAGGAATGGAAGATAACAGCTAAGTGGAATTGGACAAAAGGGCGAGGATCGTTAAATAGGCCTTCGCGTACGGCTGCGGGAAGATAAGGCCGAGTCGGAAAGTAGCTTGGGATGTAAGGGTGGCTCGGACAAGGATACCCGAGCAGGCACCGGGGCAAGCAAAGGTGGAGTCCCGGGCAGGCAAGTCACCCGGGTAAGCGGGGGCAGAGTCCCGAGCAGGCGGCCCGGGCAGGCTCACGAGCGGGCACCCGGGCAGGCGGCCCGAGTAGGCGGCTGGGTGAGAGAGAGGGGGCCGGGCAAGTCGTCCGAGCAGGTGTCCCGAGCGGGCGTCCGGGCAAGGGTCCCGACCATTCATACAAGAAAGGGCTCTAGCTAAGGTGTGGTAAGCCTATGAGGTCTGAAGTTCGGATCCTCAAAAATGAAGGGGTGCAGGCCTATTTATAGGCAAGGAAAGAGAGAGAAAACCGAGCAAGCAACCCGGCCAGGCAGCCGGGCAAGCAACCCGAGCGGGCACCCCGAGCAGGCACCCCGAGCGGGCATCCTAAGCGGGCACCCCGAGCGGGCATCCCGTGCGGGCTTCTGGAGTGGTTCTGAATCGGGAAGCTTCGGGAGGTCCGTTTGAGCTCGTTTGAACTCCGATTGACGAACGGTTTATGCCCACACGCTCGTGGTGAGAAGAGGAATCATCCTGGATGAGTTTGGTCGGATTTGGTCTCTGTTGACCAGGGTTGAGCATGGTTTTACCAAGGTTTGACCCGGGACTCAGGTTTAATCGAGTCGGGTCGAACGGTTCAATCTCGAACCCTTAGACCACGTGTCTAAAGGAGTAAATTCCCCTATATCAGGTTTGATATGGTGGGTTTCTTTTATTTTTCGTTGCCGCTGCCCAAGCGACGAATCTCATAGATTCAGATCTGAACTTTTTCGTTCGGTTAATGTTTTGAATTGATATAGCAAAGAGAGAACAATTTTTTGTTTGTTTGTCGATGCCAGTGAACAGAGAGAAACAAAGAGAAACCATTGGTTTTATTGTATAACGTTAAACATGTGGTATTGATTGTGGTGATCGTTTAAATCTCATCTTTTACTGCATCCAATTAGCCCTAAGAAGAATAACTCTTATCGAGTAAGATTTTGGGCGATTTGGGGATATCTTGGCGATAGAAGTCTCGTGGAGACTGTGCTGTAACGTCCTATCCCGATTTTTTCTAATTTATTCGAGTGATATATTTTTTTGTTGGTCCGAGTTGTGTTTGACGGACCGAATTAATTTTGGGTAGGTTAACCCGTAGTATTTGACATTTTGAATTTTATCGATTTTATATTTTATTACGAGATTTTATGAGTTTATTTTTTATGTTCGGGA